>JAZGTJ010000463.1:0-18006 GCA_036877575.1 Botia almorhae
CCATCCTGTCCGACAGCGACTGTAACAACTCCTACCCCGGAATGATCACAAAATCCATGTTCTGCGCTGGATACCTGGAGGGAGGAAAGGACTCTTGCCAGGTAAAGGATGACAGACACAATACTTGACATTTTAAAAACATTTAAGACAGATAAAAAACTCCATTACTCCATAAACTGTACTGGACACTATTTAATGAGTTATTCTTTTAATTTCTCAGGGTGACTCTGGTGGCCCTGTGGTGTGCAATGGTCAGCTGCAGGGTATTGTGTCCTGGGGTTATGGCTGTGCTGAGAAGAATCATCCCGGTGTTTATGCTAAGGTAATACAGCAACATTTTTAATAAGCATAGTCTGTAAAGCATGTGGTTGTTTGTATTATCTGAATGCCAACATGAAACACTTATATGATCACATTCCCTTTCCTCCAAGGTCTGCATTTTCAGCCAGTGGCTCGATGACACCATGAAGTCATACTGAAGCAGTTCCAAAAACACACCTTTTGCCACACCAGATGTACCTTCAATTCTGTGATCCAGCTATAGTTTTTTGTATTGGAGATATAAATCTGTGTGTGAAAATAAAAGCATTTTAAAACATTAAGCTTACTTCAAATGCCTTTGACATTTTTCACCCTTGTTAAAATAAACTAAAATAAAATAAACTAAGCTAAAATAAACTAAAATAAAATAAAACTGTAAATATTGGTGTGTATATTTAATTTTATATTAAATATGTTAAATTTTTGCATCTATCAACACCACTATGCGGAACTACTTTAGTTGTTGTTTTTCAGTCCGGACTCTTTAGATCGTAGGAATATCACGCAGGCTGGTCTTACGCAAAGTCCTTCCGTTGTCACTTGCCTCTATGACATTATAGGTGAAAAGCATGCGTTGTTTCTAACAGTAGACGACACATGCGGACGGCGATCCCAGTGCTACGCGTCTGAGTTTTGTTTATTCTGCAACATATATTAGTGTTTTAACCTCTTTTCGTAATGAGACTCACCTTGCGCGCGTTTATTTCGCATGGCCGTGTGGCTCGTCGGATGGGTCTCGGACCTGAATCCAGAATAAACATGCTTCGAAATATCCTCACCGGTCTAGTTAGACACGAGAGAATAGAGACAACTAAAGCACGGGCTGACGAGGTTCGTTTTTACGCTGAAAAGGTAAGTGATCGGAATAATGATCCAGTAATTAAACCTGACATTACTGTATTATTAACCTGTTAAGCATACTGTACAGTTATGTTTGTATATTTACTTACCACGTTAGTAGGTTGATTGTAAAACATTCACAAAAAACAAATTATTTTCATGAAATGTACTGCCCCAAGCTGCAGTACAGGTTTTAGTCCACAAGATTGTACTGTTAATTTAAAAAACACTGCTGCTGGCAACATTTTGTGTAAATTAAATTATTTTGTGTAAATTAAATTATTTTGTCATTGTTTGTTTTAATGTCGGTTATGTCAAAAAGCTTCCGCAGGGCAGTACTCAAAAAAGCAAAACGCAGCTTATTCGTTTATTGGCTGTCTAATCTAGTTTGTGTTTTGTTTTTTAGTTAATTGATTATGCCAAAAAAGGAGACACTAATGAAAAGTCGATGAAAATGGCTGATTTCTGGCTCACGGTGGGTTTCACAATCTTATTTTACACCTTTGAATAACATTACAAAAAACTAATGTTTTTACAACTCTCCTATTCAGGAAAAAGATTTGATCCCAAAACTTTTTAAAGTTCTGGCGCCAAGATTTGAAAATCAGACAGGTGGCTACACACGTATGGCCCGAATTCCTAACAGAGAGAATCTGGACCGCGCGCAAATGGCTGTCCTGGAGTATAAGGACAACCCTTTCCCACCCCTGTTCCCCGTTAAACGTGTCAGTGAACTGAACTTGCTAAACCAACTTCTGAAAGGATACAGAGAAGATAAAGCGCAAATGATCAGTGAGAAAAAGGACGTATAACCGTATTGTTATGTATAAGCACTGTATTGTACATAATATTCCAGCATCCATCATGAATGATTAAAATCACCGTTGTTAATAAGCTTGTGTGTATTTATGGGTGATTCTTCAATTATTAGGAGTGGAGTCCCCTAGAATTACTTATTTGCCATAACCTCATTGCTACATGTTATAATGTCATTACTACAGCATCTGCCTGCAAAGAGCATCTGCCTGCAAAGAGCATCTTTTACCGTTGACAGTCATTCAAAAGTATTAGTGTAATTGTAACAAATGTATTTGTTTTATTATATTATAAATAATGTACAAGATCCAGTCTGCTGCACTCTAGATCATTATAAAAAGAGCTTTGTGTATTCTTCTCATTTACATATATATTTGTCTATATATGTAATATATTGTGTTTATAAGATACTGTACCAGATTTGTGCAGCAGTTGATATGCACTATATATTTAAGGTTACAATTTGTTCTTCTGTTTCAAATCGATTAGCAAAGTAACAGACAAATAAGCCATTGTAGTAAAACAGCATTTTAATTTGGCAAAAAGAATATGTACTGCCAAGTCATTTGACACTTGAAACGCATTCCATTCAGTATGAACAGTGCAACAGAAAATGTGCTTAACTATCTGTGCTCCCCAGTGTGCTGTGCTAATATAGTACATCCAAGTGTATGGTGTGCTGTCGCCTCTATGCCATGTAAGCACACTAACTCAAGGAAAAGCCAAAGCCTTTTAAAGTTACCTGGTTCCTGGTGGTTTCCAATTAGCTAAGGTTCGGCATGTTAAAAAAATTAAATGGTTAAAAAACACTGGAACCTAGCTTAAATGAGTCTTGGTTCTTAAAAATGTATATAAATGTGCCATAATATAAATGACAGAATTATTTTTAAGCACGTTCATTCCAGATGTATTGTCTGTAGTATATGCTGATATATTTATATACTATGATCCCATAACAAATTGTTGTGGAAAATACAATAGTGGTAATGGCCATTTTTACAGATAAAACTACACATTTAAAAAAAATGGATAATTCACTGTATTGCGTTATGGTTGTATTTGCAAGGGTCACAAAGTGTAATGGAATGCGTAGAAACGGTAAAGTGCTCCATGCAGTTAATACAAAGTGTATCTGTAATAGTTACATTTTCATTGAACACTCAAGTACGCAAACCTTTCAACAGCCCTAGTAAACTAAATGCATCAACTCAACTGTTTTCTGCCCACTGATAGAAAAAGTAATTGTTCCATATCTAGTAAAGACACAAACTGTGGTTGAGTATTAAACATTGTCTTTAAAATGTGTAACAAAAGGATCAACAATTAAGCCCTACTCTCAAAGAAAATGATTTTTTTTATCTAAAACACTACACCTATATGTTCTGTATGTGATTTCCTGTACTCAGAATATGTACTGCATTGAATTCTGGCCTTATGAGACAAAGTATCCACTGGTTGCACACGTTGGAATCTCAGTGAAGGCAGTATGTCAGTCTTTGTATTGTGTCATAAATACTGAATACTTTTTGGACCTTCTACACAGACATACAGCTTTTTGCAAACTGTGTAGACAGTATGGGTGTTCTAATGCGGGGGCCATGTTATCCAAGAATCATCTGTTAATATAAAGTGGACAATATGGAAAGGCTGGGATGAAAATAGCATGTGGTTATCCATCGTCTTAGTTAAATACTTTCTGTGTAAGTATACTCAGCCTGTACTGTATACCAAATCAAAAGCAGCATTTAATTTCCGCAACATTAGTGGCACCAAGCTAAACTGCAAACATGAAGACAAAAATGTTTTTAAACCAGTTTCCCAAACACCACCCCTCTCCTGTCTGCCATTGATAGTCCTGTCCCAAACACACACCATTGTTTAAGCCACTTGTGCCAAATGGAGCAAAGTTTAAAGGCTACACTGTTTGTATCAACCAACAAATGGCTTATTTATCATTAATTCTGCACATCAATTTATTTGACCAAAATTGATATATTTCACCTTCACTGCTATATCTGAAAACTAGGCACACCCAAAATTACATTGAATATATCAGAAATGTAGACAAAGCACAAACATGCATGATTTACAAGTACTGCCTAGTTGTCCACAGTTAATTTGCAGTTTAATATGTTTGCAAAGTATCTAGTTATATTCAATGTGAATAAAAATAAAAATCCTAAATGATCTCAATTTTACGGACAAAACATAAATAAATTCGTAAAAAAACAGTTTCTGTTCTAAGGACGATGATACTTGGTTCAGTTTCATTAAAATGTCATGTAAATTCAAATATTAATGGCACCACTTGAAATGAACAAAGCATTAAAAATATGTAAAGAGTTCATTGTACTGTACTGTACCGTTACTGTACACAGCGCTATCCTATTCACATTAAGCTTTAAATAACTATACTTCAGATTCACTGTTTTCTCCTGTCACTCTATTGCACTGCCTATATATATTATCTCTGCCTCGCGAATGACTCTCTGACCTGTTGCTAAAATATTTATTGCTTCTTATTTCTTAGGAGTTGAGTGAGCAGGTTCCGGCCCACTTTTTCATTCAGCTCGCTTTTCTCTTTACATATTCAAAGATACAAATGTTTTGGCAACTTTTGAAAATGGCTTCACATTTTCACGCACGCCTTAACCTAATGTATTGAAATATTTAATTCTTTTACCACCTCATAGAAATTCAAAAGTAGATATTCTGGCTGTGTCCATTCTTCATGTGCCAGTTCCTCTACAGCCTGCCCTAGGCACTGGAACCCATTCTTGTGGCCCCCTGCATACTAAAATATTCAGTGAAGTGAGATGTTAATCGAGGTGGAGGGGGGGAGTGGGCGGAGCTTCGTGGCGGTATGGGAGGAGGAAGTTGAGAGAAAGTAGATGACAGGTCTGCCGTTGTTGTGATGATCTTATGGTCACTGTTCCTTGGCACTTCCTGTACCTTCCGGGTCACTGTCTCATCTATCGTCTTAACAGGGTCCTTAATAGGAAAACATGAAATAGAAGGATTCTATTATTGCCTTGCCTGATTACCTAATTATGAAATTTAATAGATTCATAAGTAGTTTCTTTGTGAATTGCAACTCATTAGTCATTTTTAATTGACTCCTTACAACATTCTAATACTCACTGAGTGAATAGAGAAAAGTTCTGTGAAGTTTGGCTGAGAGTCTCCCAGGAAGGAGCTGTTCCCATAGGCATGGTGAGGGAAGCTCTCTGCTCCCGTGCCTTTAGGACTGGAGAGAAGGATGCCTATCTGAGACGTCCGTACATGGTAAGGAAAGTTCTTATTGGCCGCTGATGGACGTGTGATGGCCTGGAGTGACAGGGTTAGTCACACACTGGGTTTCTTTTGGAATAATATTATTTCATAAATGAGGTAATCAATAAACAAACAGAAAAAGAAGATACCAGGAAGACAACATGAGCATAGAGATGAATGCCAAGTTGGATGCCATTCACTATTTTTTCCCTGGCCCAGCGAGAGATGCCAAAGTTGGCAATCAGAGCCATGACTGGCACAGCGAAAAACCTAGGAGTGGGAACACAGAAAAAGCTGGAGATACACAGACAACCAAAGCAATGATGGAAAGATGGACAGTAGCAATGTAATCTGTCAGCCTTCTTGAGAACGGTACAAAAGCTGCAGAGAGCTACAGTACAACTCACATGGTGTGCAGACAAACAGTGCAGCCGAATATTTTAGGTCCTCTAATGCTTAGTAACATCGTAACAAGGAAACGCACGTCTAAAAACATGACATTAATAGTGATAACATATGTAAATCAATTAACCACTCTTTGATCCCTGGGTTATGCATGCACTGATGAAATGTAAACCCTGAATACACTGTATGTAACTCTTGAAAAAATATATTAAATTATAAAAATTACTTGTATTACAGACGGATAAAATTGCATTTGTAAAAATGTAGAATAATAATAATGTAAATGAGATGTACTGAACTCACCACAGAGTGTACGCAGTGAAGAAGGGAATGTAGAAAGGTTGTTTTTCAGGGTAATGTTTGAGGGACACCAGCACAGCATAGCAAAACCAGACATATGCAAGAAGCTGCAGACCCATTAGACCATAGCCTGCAGGGCTGTCATAAGCATACAGCACCTCGCCTGGATCAAAGAACTACAAACACAGAGCAGAACAGCCAAATCACCTGCACTTTGTATGCCACATGTATGATTGATGGTTTTAAATCCCACCACAGCACCAATCTGTTAGGCTGTGCAAATGGAAACTATCATAACATTTCTCAAATACAGACATCTAAAGCTGCATTACAGCAAAAGGTGACATTGACACAAGATGCAATAGGAGCTCTTCTGTGATACTGCAAATATCTCTCTCCACAACTGGGTCATTCTCTGTATCTGTCTCTTTATCTGTCTGTCTATCTGCCGGGTTCCATTACAACAGAACAACATACTCCTACTGAGTAACTCCATCTCATAGCCTTACATTATGTATAGAGTAGTAGTGGGGTGCAACATGGCAGTCAATAAAGTGCTTAATGATTTTGAGACACAATTAGGTAACAAGGAATTAAGACGTGCTACATTTTGATATTGAATTGTTTTTTTTACATGGTGGTTATCTATACAATATTCTAAATGAGGCTGCTGCATTTTAATATAAGGGTGACATTTACTTTTGAAGCAAAAGTAGCTCAACAGGTGGCGCACCACACTAGAAGCACTGAAGGTCATGGGTTTGATTCACGAGAATGCATATACTAATAAAACGTAAATGTAGTTTTAATATGTTGCTTTGAATTAAAGCATCTGCTAAATACATAAATGTAAACTGAAGCCTATTTTGATACTTGGCAGATCTTAGTAATAGTGTCTATATATACTACATATTATAAAGCTTTCACTGCTTATTGCAAAGTATTTTATTCAAGCATTTATTGTTTCCTTAAAAAAGGTTTTAACATAAATTACAATCAATATATTAATTGACAATCAATATATAAAAAAGCACAGTTTCTCATAATAGGAGTATTTATATTATACAAAAATGATCAGTCGGTGAAATAATAAAGGGCATTAATCTTACCTCTGCTTCATATATGAAGAGAATGATGTAGGTGATGGTGTACACTGTCATATAAATGGATAGTTTGACGGAGCCACTGTGGCTTATTCTTGCCCTGGGTGACAAACAGTACATGCACAGGAATGAGTCTGTGTGGTCCTCTCCGTTACGTCACAGCATTTGACAGATTCATTGTTCTGACAGCTGGGTCACATTAGCCTTGTAAGTCATTACCCACATTAGGGAACAAGTAAGGCTTCCTACCTGGTGACTGTGAATCCTTTTCCCAAAAGAATTAGCATCAGCAGGAAAACCAGGAAGCTTACAGAAAAGAGTAATTTCCCTGGTGAGAGGGAGTGTCCCGTTGAGAGTTAGAGAGGTGAACACAAGTAGGTTACGGTATAAAATTATTAGCACTGAAATCAGGTCAGCAGTTTTTATAGACTGCATTAAGCAGACAAAGATGAAATACATAAACTCAGCTAATTAATAATGTATCAGCGTATGTGTGTATTTATTTGCAGTCAGCTAGTCATTATAACCAAAACAAACCCGTTGAGGGTGATACAAGCTTTGTGTCGGGGTTCTGACCACTCTATCAGGATTTATTCTGCAGTAATAACTGACTAATTGTACATCATTCCTTACATGCGGTGCTTTGCTCACCTAATATCTTTAGACTGCCATTCCCGACGCCATCTCTGGCATAAAGGCCCCAGTAAATGCAGAAGAAGAGCAGGCTCAACACTGAGAGAAAGGAATCAGAAAGAGAAGCGATAAGAGAGGAAAGATATGTCACAGTGGAGGCAGCAACAAGAGGGCAGAGACAGGAGCGGAATGTGAGGAGGAGATAAGGTAGAAACAGAGGCAGTAAGGGAGCAGGTTCGACACATGAGATATCGTTATGCATCCAGCGTTGCAATCGGCAGTGTCATAAAAGAGATGTGTGTTTGTGTTGAGTGGTCTTTCTCACCCTCGACTCCAGCTGCAGTCATAAACATCTTATAGGTCGTGTGGAGCAGCTGTCTCCCTTTTAAATTATCTTAAAGAATTACAGAGAGAGCGAGAGATATTCAGGGTAAATGGATAGACCAAACCAAACAGATAGAAACAAAAACAGAGAGGCACCGTAATTTTCATTTATCTGGGAGATATGGCTAAAAATATCCTTTAATTTATCTCTGAATAATTAGGTTTGAAAATGATGTACTAAGATCAATGGATTTGAGTGTTTTTGTCGGACATGAATACTCACAAGCAAAATAACAAGACAGAGTAAACACAGAAGCAAATATGACCAGGAATGTGATGTCAGTCTCCAGGATGCCTGCAATAGATTAACAGAAAAAAACAAACAGCATTCAGTCACTGTATGCGTATGCCGATGAGCTTTAGTAATTTAGTAAACTACAGCAACTTACTGCACATTTAAGCTACAGTATACAGTTATTCCCAGGGCCCACACAAACTGATGTAACGCATAGCTTAAATGAAGAGTAAATTACTTTATAATAGCATCTGCTATTTTACATAGAGCAGGTCGCCTCACGGGAGCCGGCATGTTAAATCACATGATCAGTCAAATGCTACTTGCTTAAGCTCCGTTATTAGATACAATAGCCCTCATAAATAAATCATGGATGAATGCAAATAGCCATTTTCTGCTATGGCATTACTAAACTCCTGTGTTTTTGTGTGCTACTCTATTCATAAAACTAGGTGCTTGGTGTAAAGGTTAAGAGAATATATATTAATTTTCATATTTTTAAATATATTCTGACCAACATTCACATATTTCTTTAGGTTTTGTCTCACCAAATTCATCTGCGGAGAAATGCTGGGTCCAGAATGACTGTCCATTGGTTAATGTCATTTCATATTCCAGCAGTAGCCCGTCTCCCTGTGTAACATGTGAAAGAGATTGGGTTTAGATGAGGCAGGTGCAGGAGGTGCAAAACCGAGCGAGCGCAAAAGCAAGCAGGGAGCCGGAGAGAGCCGTACATACGGCGAGTGCACAAATAGATCTTATGCTATAAAAGACTTCAAAGCAGCAGAGTATCTGGCTGTTGAGAGGATTTGGGCTCGGCTTAATAAAAACGAAACACTTTGATTTTACTTGGCAGGAAAAACCCATTCTCTCTCCCTCTCTCCATCAGAAGGTTGAGGAGCATGAAGCGCGCCCTATCACAAAATCAATGTGACCAGAGAAGGAGAGGCGAGAAAGAGCAGGACAGAGATATGGAGTCTGGAGCTACAGAGAAAGGATGTTAGATACAAAGTGAATGAGCACAAAAGGCAGAAGTAAGCAATCAAAGCCTGTAACCGAAGCTTGAAGGTTCAGAGATATAAGACCGGGCATTGAGAAAGGAAGTGTAAGGCAGACAGAGGAGAAATTGGCAGCAGGCACAGAGAGGCTCCCTTAGGGACAATGCAAGGAGACAATGCTTAACTTTAGTCCAACAGGATTTAGTATTGTGTCCATCAGCCTGCCCACATATATGAATAACCCTTTAAATCCTGCCCCCAAATCCCTTTACATTGTGCACCAACATATAATGTAAAGTGTATTTTCCATGGAAGTAAATGAATTAAACATCACAAAGATGAAATTTGCAAAAGGATATATTATGTGCACTATATAATGTAGAAATTGACTGATAATTGGCTTAATCAATATTTTTGGTGATATTCACATTTATCATCCTAATCATATTTTTTTACCCTTTCAACAAGGAAGTTTATTCAAGTGTGCTATTAGTATGCTTCTTTTAAACTAAAATTAAGAAAGTATATTTTTAATACTTTATACTTTTTTGATGTCCAGAAATATTCTTCACCTATTTCTCACATAATACTTAAAGTTTACCACTGTTACTCAAAGTTGACCACTTAAATTAAACTAAACAATAAAGTAAACTTAAAAGTAGGCCAGCTGAGTCTCCAGTAGTAGACTTGAAGTGTACATCTTTTTTGTAAGAAAATCTAAAAGAAAATCTACATTGCATTTGGTGGGTCTCTAAAGAACAACCATCAACATTATCACATCACTATACATTTAACAGGAAACAGTCCATTAGGCTTATGCTATTATTAGTAAAGGTTTATTGTACCAGGTAGAGCGTTTATCGTGTTAGCACTTACCCCGCACTTGCTGAGCGCAATGTACCACCATCTCTCTCTGACTGAACGAAAACTTCGACCTCCTACACAACTCAGCACGTCTTCATTACCCTCTGTTTCAACCTGATAAAGACATTTACGAAGATGTTGTTTAGTATTGATCCAACAGAGAGCGGCTACAAACAACAATACACATTGTTAAAGGTGTCTAATTTTTTCAATGTTAAAATGGTAAATGTTTTCTAGTGTTTAAACACTTACCATACCATTTGGAGTCTGATTTGACATAAAGTGTAAACACATTAGTGTCTTTATTGCTTAATTTATTTCTGTGATTTGACAAAGCTACATTGTCTCTGCATTGGTAGAGGTACGGACACACTTCCCATACACACACAAACATGTGCTGTACACGTCATAAGTACATTGTTTCTTACCACACAGCCAGACCAGGTGTAGCTGGTGGTCAGGTTGATGACCTGGTTATTTTCGGGCCTCAATACTGACTCTTTTTGGTAACAGTCCTGTAGTGAAATAAACAATCCATAAATAAACATGTTCTCCCAAACAGCCATTACAAAACAACCTACTGCAAAAGTAGCAGATCTGGTAGGGAGGAAATACAGGGGCTTCCTACAAGCACGTTTTTCCATTAATCCACACAATGCAGATCCTGCCACAGGCAGGGAAAAACTTGCTGTATACACAAACATGCACTGACACGCATTTTGGACTGAATTCAGGCTACTAATCCATATGGCACTGCTGACATATCTCCTTTAATCCTTATACTGTCCACTTTCCATATTCACGCATGCAAGCACAGTGTGTCAGTACACTCAGTATTTTCACACACACAGACACGGAGTCAGTTTATGTCTCACCTTGTCTTGACGTTTGTACACAGCTGGCCACTGAGAGCTTTCATCAAAGTACAGCAATATGTTCTGACAGCAACGGGACTTTTAGAGGTACCAGACATTAGATGGATGGACGGATGGATGGTGTGAGAAAGATGAGAGGTGGAGAGAGAAAAAGAGATGGATGGAGAGAGATATATGGTTGAAGAGCAAGACAGAGAAAGAGAGAGAGATATTAACTGTACTGAACAATGACAACTACAGCAAGTCTGACAACAAAACAATATATGTTGCTTTATATTGGATAAGGGGTGGTTTGGTTTCTGACCACGTTCTAACACACCTGCCTGTAATGTTCAAGTGAAGGTGGATCAGGATTAAGCAGCCCTGGGTGAGATGTGCGTGATGAGGAAATATCAGTAATGTAGTCATGTCTAAACAATCAAAGACAATGTCGAATGACAATCTTACCCTGGGGTATCGGAACTTAAAGTCCAATCGGCCGAAATCAGTTAGGAAGCAAAATCTTGTGAGAAACACCCAGTCCTGTGGAGGGTCAACAGAAGGGAAGTACAGTAAGTACAGCAAATAGTTATTTACAGTTGCAGTCACACTCATACTTTGTTTTTAATTTGGAACAACTGTAATCCCACTCCTAGTCAAACCCCTGCAAGAAGCAAAAGCATATCTTGAGCTTTGAGTCTTGCAAAACAAGGTTTACTTATAAAAGACATGACCTCATTTAGCAGACACTTTTATACAAAGCACCTTAAGTAGACTTATTACAGGGACAATGGCCCTGGAGCTTGCTCAAGGACACAATGGTAATAGCTCTACCTCATTCCTTGCACAGATCAAACCAGTAACCTTCTGATTGCAATCCCTGAGCTATACTCCAGACATCACACCAACCAGACAAAGCCACCTAAAAGTTAATCTGATCTAATGCACTATTAACCATTTAAACACCTTCATAGACTGCAATAGCTCATGTGGTTAATGATGTTTAGTATTCATGGCTTTGGTTGGGTCTCATCTAATACACTCCCTCTTTCTCTCTCTCTCTTAAATGTACACCGACAGACACAAAGTCAGTGAAGTGCAAGAAGAAACAAAGTGGGCTTCAGCTCTTAGCCCTTGTCCATATTAACTTCCCTTGCACTGTTGGTGGTTTCCATAACAACTGGTCTCCTTGACAATATGAGACACCAACCCTAAGACTCTCTGACCCAGAACTGAGTCCAACCAACCATTAAGATAGAGCCAGGAGTCATGTGACCAAGCATCTGAAAGACCACCTTGTCTGAGTAAGAGGACACACACATAAACACACACACACACAACCTATGGTCGGTCAGCCAGTTAAACAAACACCACTGAAAAAATGTCTCTGAAACAAAAAAATCTAAATTCCTCACTATCGTCATGGCGACACATACTGCACTTTGCAGCTGCTATAGAAACCAGGAGAGACCCAGCTCTGTGTAAACCTCACTTATAACATGGACCAGACTGCCCCCTGATCCTTGTTAAAACCAAAGCAGAGGACTCACACAACAGACTTTGTCTGTGTTTTCTGTTCACATTCCCATCTGCCACATTTCTCCATGTGACTGTATGCTCAGATCTACTGTTGAGTTTTTCCTCATCAATTTTCTTTCCCTCCATCTCTTTTTAACTAGATTCATACCAGATAAAAGTCTCTTGTTGTTGTCCCTCTTCAGTAGTGTAGCTGAGGAGAGTTGTGTACTGGTAAACCCATGGACAGTTTGTGTGCCTGTTAGCAGATGAAAGCTGATTGGCTGCAGAATAGAATGTGTGTGTTATATTGCAGAATTGGCCGTAAAGAGCCTTCCTATTAATACCTGCCACCCGACTCATCCCCCCACAGATACTGCATTGTAATACAAAGTCATTGAACCTCTCGGAGAGGCAAAGATACAGGGCATATAGACACTACATTAATCAAGCGCTATACCCACACGCAGTATATCCGGTCACTTTAGCGAATCAGTGGAGGCCTCACCTTTCTCTGTCTTCCTGGATCTCCGTCCGCTCACTAAGCCTCATTAAGAATTAATTACCAATCAACTAGTCATGTTGCCCTAGGTCCATTGGGCTTTTAAATGATTCATTACATAAGTAACACGATGGAGCAACACATAAATACACTCATGTGCGCTCATACACGCACACACACACGCACACATGCACGCACACACACACACATCTATGTAAACCTGAGTGCCTCTAGAAAAAGTCTGATATGCCCATGGCAGTGTTAGTTACCCATAGGCTGTTACCTGCACAGCCCTCTGGTTCCTGAACTTTACTCCCCTGAATGACTCTGTTTTAAAGAAGGAGCTTTGCTGGAATGAGTCTGTTCTGTGACTCACACATACTAGCGCAACTAATCCACAAGAACACTAAGGGAATGCAATTTTTTTTACTGTGTTCAAATATATTCTCCTATTTATGCTTAAGAGACATCTGCAGGGTACATGGGCCACTTGATTGATTAAAACTGATTTTCTCTGAACACTTCATAATCTTGATCTGCCTGAAATGGGATCAACCAATGATGTGAGTTTGAGGTGGAAATATGTTTTACTGACCAATGGCAGACAGAGGAAGTGTTTGGGTATCCAAACAGACCACCATCCTTTATAGACATTGGAACTTATGTTGCGCTTTAATGTATTACAGTATATTGGATACATAATACGACAGATATGTGTGCGAGCACTACATGCACTTACTAACAATATTTGATTAATGGGGTACATGCTCCTTTTATCTGTTACACACAAACAAATTCACCCTGATAAAACTTCCCGGTAATATACAAAGCGTGTGTATATGTGAGTGTGTGCATGGCAGTGCCAGAACGACCTTGTAAGGAAACAAACAAAAGTGAGATTAATGGACTGGTTAACCATCTCATACAAGAGGCCCAAAAGAAAGCAGGATCAGCATTTGGGCATTGTTGTGTGAGGCAGAAACAGGTTCTCACTAGATTACCCATGGCAAACAGAGGACAAGACTTCATTCCAGAGAGAGAAACTCACAAATTATTAATAAACTGCCCACATGGGTTACACTACATTGACATTACATTTTACCTACAGGATTAATAAAAGCAGGTATGATTTAAAAGAACAGTTTTTATTACCAGTGTGTTTTTGAAACCTGTATGACATTTTATACATAATGTAAAATGCTCTTTTTATACAATATAACTGTGTGGTGACAGCACATTTAGGGCAATATTTTCAGTTAATAACTGTTTTTTGCACAAAACGATTATATAGGTTTTAAGAGATTGGAAGAGTTTTTGTCCTTTCTAGAGCTTGACAGCCCCTTGTCACTTTTTATTGCAAGGTAAAACTCATACCACTTTTATTCACAGAGGAAAGAAGCCTTACAGAGATAGAATGACATGAAGGTAGGGAAGACAGATTCATTTTTGGATGAACCATCCCTGTCAAATCCACAGATAAGCTACTCTATGTATTTTGACAGGAAACGTTCCTTTTTAAACACAATTATTCCTCTTTGAAATTTTCTTGTTTTTGCATCATGTTTGTTTATGAAATCAGTGTGATGAAATAAGTGCCCTGATACTTGATACTGCCTTTTACTGCACCTCAGTCTTGTTTTTGCTTTAGGGCAATATTTACTCATTGCACGATGTTTTATCAAATTACACGGCACTTTAAATAATCTCATTAAAAATTTCCAGCAGCCAGCTACACAACGTAATGAAGTAATTCTTCTAATATGGTAGATTTCCGTTAAAATCACACTTCAGCAACATAATACGTGACTCTAATTGTAAAACAATCGGTTTACATTGTTGCTCATTTCCATGTGAGTTTGGAGCGCTGGGAGTTTCAACCGCACACCTTCATGTCCAACACACACATTATAACACATCACACACGCTCACGCAAACACAAAAACACACTCACGATCAGCCTTTAATCCGTTTGGACACCAGCATCACCGTGCCACATGCAAACCCTGTCCATAAAGAAGGTTGCGGAAACATGTAATGACTCTACAACATTTTTAAGGAGCATATTGATCGATGCACACCTGTAACGACATAATAGAGGTTGGACGGATGATTTGATGGTTTAAGTTGGTACTGTTTAAAATGTGGTTTTACGCGCTCGAATAGGATGTTGTTAGTTGTGAGGATCAATGACGCTTTCATTAGCTCAGTATCTGCGGGGATAATGATTTTGGTAAGGATATTAAAACATCAGGCTTCCAGATGAGAGCAAAGGCAGAGGCGTTAAAATACACTTGCACATAACTGCCCATAGGAGCCCATCAATACCTGCCATCAGGAGGTGCACAGCAAACCCTGGAAACAAGCTGGTTAACTCTAAAGAACCCTCAGTTCAACAGTATAATATGTAAACACTAAGCTCACCTCTTTTGTATTGACGATCCCTCTGACGTATTTTCCGAAAACCGACCCAACACATAAAATACTGGATACCACAGCGAGTCCTAATACTTTCTCCATTTTTACCTGCACACTTCGTCTCTCCGTCTTTTACTCTCCCCCCAATATTTTGTGTGAGCAGCAGGGCTGGCGGACTATAGGGAGAGAACTGCCTAGTGTCGCTGCCTGATGCGCGCCCTCGCTCTTCTCTCAATGCATGCATGCCCAGTATTTTCGCCGGGCGCGCGCCTACTATCACACGCTCTGTGACGGGACGCGTGAAATGCGCGCTGCCGACATTTTATTGCGACGCATTATACAAACAGCTATCACTTACAGGCACAACATATTTATTGATTGTGTATATACGCCTGCTCGTTAAACCCTTGTTTTACAGGTTAAATTAGTCTAACTGGCCATGTTTGTTGTGTGCTCCATTCCATTCCATTAACAAAGAACATGACAGTCATAGAGATAAGAGAAAACATTTATTCATATATAAATTAACCCAGGGAAAACATATACTGCAGAAAAATACTTTTATTTGTCCATTTTAACATTTCCTGTATAGACACTGCATACACGTTACAAATCTGAAAGCAAAAATATATCAAGAAGAAAGCGTAAAAGTAAATTATGGTCTCTGTACAATAAATGTCCTCTATGCTTATATAGTACATTTCAAATTCACAGGTTTGCACTTATGGTATGTTCACATGAGGAAGAAAAATCATAGCAAAAAAGCAGGTTTTTAAATAATAGTAAGGGGAATGGAAAGCTTCCCATACTTTCACCAATACACTAAAATATAAAGTGCATGTCTTCTGAGATAGTCCTGTAGCAAAAAATAGCTTCTGACCAAATATGACAGCGATTGCATGCGAGATACAGTACATCCGTAAGGATTAACAGCAAACAGTGCTGAGCCTGTCAAGGTTTGTATCACTCAGATCAGTGAAGGTTGCAGTGAAAATGAGGGCAGAAGAATAGAGATCTGCCACCCTCGCAAATGACACTGCAGTCATTATAGCCTGCACTTAAAACGGACCACATCACCGTCTGTGGACCTCAAGAGGACAGAAGGGTTCAGAACCACTTCATCTAAACAGCTGCAGCAAATCCATTCTGAGAAAGTACAATAACACTCCCTGCTAACACTGATTACGACTCCAAGTCAGTGACTGATTGACTGGTATAGACAACTCAGTGGGTAAGTGGCCCTTGTGACAATGGAGTACAGTGTACGTTTTTGTTGCCTTTGCCAGTAATAAGGGCAGGTTTGCTGTTTAAATGAACACAGTGTTTTTGTAGATGCTTTCATCCAAAGCAACTCAAAAGTGCATTGAAGGTATATATTTATATCAGTATATATTTGTTTTAGTTTGCATGTTCCCTGGGAACTGAACCCATGATGTTGGCATAGCTCTACTAAATGAGCTACAGGAACGAATGAGTTATCTACAGTAACTCTTATGGAGGCTGCTTGAGAGTCTATGAAAATAGAAATATGAAAGGGAGAGAGAGAGAGAGAAGGTGACCCCACAGTGGTCAATGAGAGACTTATAATATTTGATTCATCTAACATTGTGTCTATTGGTTCTAGCAAGAAAATGCTCCACAGTGCATTTGAGGTCATGACCTCCAACCAATCACAACTGACGTCCAGAAATGCCTATTTTAGTGAAAAGGATGACCACATGGCCAGAGGGACCGAGTGTCTTATCACTTCTCTCTCAGTTGTGGTTGTTTTAGTCATGGTTCCATATGAGGACGGACACAACAACCTTTACATCTAGAGGCACAATGGCACTGAGATGCATTTTCATGCAGAGTGGACACAATTATAACAGAGTAACACAATTGGTTTCTGAACTTCATGACAACAGTGCAGGACTCTGAACAGACACTAAAACAGCACATACATGAACATACAGAACAAACCACTTGGACAGAAACAGACAGCACCCAATAAAAAACCAGAAGCACATTTCACCAGACACATATAACAGACGCATTAGTAAAACTGCCGAGTAACCAAGAATAGGCATTTCAAAGCTGTCACCAGCAAATTCAGAAAGGAGCAGCTTTGACAGGCTGAACAGAGCAAGCAAGCAAATCAGTTTTTTACTTTCCTATAAACTTGCTACAAATGCTGCAATCAGCAGTAGAAGGATATTGTTTTCTCACTGCATTTAAAGCTTGTCTTCAGCGGAGGCTTAATCTAATCACAGGCACACAGATAAAGACCAAGCCAGCACAGAGCCCCCAAAACACATCAGCCTCTGCCACTGAAATCAGGATCTATCTTATAATGACAAAGTGTAGAGCAATTCTCACTATAATAACATGGCATTACTTTAAACAGAACATGTGCACTATATAAACGCACTGCTATGGGTCATGTCAATTTTCAATTAAAGCACAAACTAAACACCTTCCTTCTCCCATGTAACAGTTCTAAGCAGATCTGTGCCCACGAAGCTCCTCTCATCCCATGCAACATAAATAAAGTGTCATAATTTGGGGG
>JAZGTJ010000463.1:18017-110535 GCA_036877575.1 Botia almorhae
GCGTAATAACTTTTGTGCTTCACCGGAAAATCAGTACAGTCAATTAGTGCCAAAAAGAAAAGGGGCCGACCTGATTCAAATAAAGGCAGGTTATCAGCGCCAGCTTGCTGATGGTATGCATTACACATGAGCGGGCGGAACGATTTCATTGGCTCAAGGTTGCTGGGTGTTGAGGGAGTTGGCTTAAAATACCTCTAGGACGGGTTGGGTGAGAATTGAGGAGTGTGCTCAAAATGGGTCAGCATGCACAGGGACGAATGACATAAATGTGAACAGAAAGAAACAAACTGAGTGAGGGAATGAGGGAGACGGAGAAATCCAGAGAGGCAAATAATGCCAGCCTGTGTTGACATATGAGGGAAAGACGAAGCGAGAAAGCGAGAGAGCTAAATTTATGGAGCATAAGTTATTTCCCTGTCTTCAAACCAGCATCTATTCCTGTAGTTTTGACAAGCAGACATTTTATATAACAGACCATTATAGTAACGTATTGGATCAAATTAAAAAACAAAAAACACATTTTAGAAAGCTAAATATGTTCAGGGGCAGTTTATGCCATATTGACACCACCCGTCACTTAAGTAAACAGTTAAGTAAGCAGACAAAAACATGCATTTTTTCCTCTGGACCAAGCCATAATGAAAATGTTCAATATATGACAGCAGTGAAAAAGACAATTATTGATTATTGACTTGACAAGTATCGACATCACAGAACACAAGTAACACTATATCACACCTTGAATATGGTTCCTTCCACAGAACAGCTGTGAAAATTTGATCACTATAAATATACTGATTGCATTTAATAATTGTTAAACTCTGGGAGAACAAAGCAGCTTTGGAACGCTCATTCAAACACTACTCTCACCGGACACCCTCTAGAGCCAACAGGCAGGTAGATTAATAAAGAATGATTAACATATACAAATCACTATATTAGAATTCTGTGTCATAAATAATTCAAAAGCCACTATATGAAATAAAGCACAATTCAAACATTAATTAATGCTTTTGTCAGTTAGCCCCAGGATGCCTAGCAGCCACACATTTTAAGCATACATATTAGCAGACAGGTATAATTAGGTAGATCTAATATTGAACCACAGTTTGTAGATTTAATGAATGTGTAATGAGAGCCTGTGCTATGATGAGTGACGTTTGGGTTTATCTATCTGTTTGCAGTGTCTCTGAACAACATCCATGTTCTGCGATGCTTTTGTACAAGGCAGGTTTATTTGGTATTTGTGCTGGTACTTTATAACACAAAAGGCAAAGTGGTAAAATAGGTGTATAACGGAGTGCGTGTGGGTGTGATCACGGTTGTATAATAGAGCTTGAGGTGTGCTAATTTGCTCTTTCTCCTCTATCCAACTAAACACTTATGTCTTATATAATTAAGAACATAATAATTGGTGCCATGACTCATTCTCTTATTTTTCTCTCTATACTCTCTTATCCACTGTAATCACTGCTTTATTCAGCCATGATTGCCATTATTAAATAAAGTGACCTTACTTGGGCTCATGTGTATCGGTTATATTCAAAATGATGCCATTGCAAGGCCAAAATCTATACTGGAATCTTTTCAGCTTCAGACTTGGTGGGAGGGGAAAAAACAGCAAGCTCCTCCCCACCTTTGACAGAAACTCCTCCCCCAACAACTAACCCCTGCTCTTCATCCTCCTGCACGGTCACTTGTGAAAGCTGAGTGTGGCCTCTTTTGGTAGCAGAAGCCATCTGATTGGTCCGTTCCAGTTTGCGATGCTTACGCATCTCCGGGGGCGGGTCTTTTGTGGTGAAGACCTCTTTGATTCGCTCCATGCATACGTTAGTAGCCTCCCGTGTCTCTCTTGAAAGCTGAGACAGACTGAGGAAGCCATGAGGAAGGTCATCCACGACACACAGGGTCACTGGTTGATCGACGTTTTGCAGTCTTTTGGCAAACATCACAGAGTCGTCTAGCATGGGATCTAAATGACAGGCCTAAAAAAGAGGAACGAGAAATGATGATGACAGCAAAGATTTAAAAGCAAAACTAAGCAAAACTAAGAACATAAATGAGCGTAAGAATGTAAGTATTACATTGATTGAGGAACTGTGGGTATATGTGGTTGTAAATGTAATGGTATATGATGAATGTGTATATACAGCAACCTTGTTGCCCAAGGCAAACTTCTCTACAGAAACAATAAAGAATAAGATGAAATGAAACGAAACCAGAGTCATAATTTAACTTTTCCATTTAAAACAATATTTGCCTTCTGGATTTCATTTTGAGTGCATCAGTGCATTTGTTTCTAACCATACAAAATATACCTATATGTCAACCTTTGTTATATCTGAAGACTGAAAATGTATTACCTCCTATGCATAAAACTAACGTTACATGACATTATGTATAAATATTACGTACTAGGAGCATCAGATGTAATAAAATGAAAAAATGTTACAGGGCAAACAACCTTGAAACGAGCTCATGAGAAAAAAACAAAAAAACAAGGCATTAAAAAGCCTAACACAACTTTTTACAACCAGATCTTCTTAAACACATCAAGAAGTCACAAAACCCTTGTGAAAGTCTTTGCTCACTCTTACCACTATGTGTACTGGAGGGAGTCCCTTCAGCATGCTGTCTGGAGCCAGCAGGGGGGACATGTAGGGGTTCCTGACGATGGGTGAACTCTGTACCGTCATCTCTGCTAACTGCTCTGAGCGCAGCGGCTCGAAGCCCTCTGGAAACTCGCGGGGGTTCTCAGAGTCCTCCTCGCCACCAGGGGGCGGAATGGCCACAGAGGAAAAGGATTCTGAGACAGAGGGATCCACTTCTTTACAGAGGAAGAAACTCACATCCTCAGGCTGGTAGAGTGGTGAGGGGAGAAAGATAAATAGAAGTTAATAACATGAATGAGGATGTGAGTTGGGGATAAAGTGGGGAGAAGAGGTTGGATCCAGAACAGAAGAACACAGGGAGGCAACTCCATTATCTTAGCAGTTCTATTTCCAATTTCTCCTCTCTCCATAATATTGCTCCCCAAATGAGCATTATGGCACCCTGGTCATATCTTTAATTTTGATTTGAACAGAATGTAGAGTAATCGGGATGACTCATTTGGGCCAGGCGGTAAAAACGTATGCTTCAATTTATGTGATTATTCACGCGTATGACGTCATCGCATCATAGGATCCTCTGGGAAATTTTCAAATGCGGATGAACAATAGCATGCAAAATCCCATCTGTAGGGTGACATCATTGCTGCAAAATCCGCTACATTTTCTCAGAGTTGCAAAACCAGTCCTAACTCTCTGTGCTAACATTACTTTACTAAGCTTAAGTGAGAGAGAAATACAGAGAAATAATGATGTATAATCAAAAACGCAGTGTCATGTATCTGTACACCGTGTACCTGACAGAAATATCCAGAACAATTTACTTTGAGCTATTAAAATCAGGCAGTGTTACGAGGCCGGTCTATTCTGTGCATTAGACAGATTGCTCTGACTCTATGTTTCTAATTATAACATATCAAACTCTACTGAACGGCAACTTTATACTCTCTAAGAACATCTGTGCAGGATTCTCTCAAATAATGGGGCTGTCTATTATTTAAAAATTACGCCTGACTATGATGAATAAGAAACACTGTTCAATTGTTAAAGGCTGGGTCATTCTCACCAGGGATAACAAATTAATCAGTGCACATATTAGCGTATGTTTCGCGAACTCACAATGCTGTTAGCGAGACAAAAAAAACAACAACAGCCTGATGGATGCTGTGTACCAGAGATTGGCGTCCCTTCAGAATGCAAATCAGCCTGATGATTAATATGACTCACTGTTACAGCCTGTAAACGAGAGACCTTTAAGGCCGCAGGAGCTTTAGTGACACAATGAAAACAGGGATTTGATTAAACCGCTTGAGAAAGCGAGGAGTTGTACCTTGCTCTCAGGTGTCAGGGTGATGTCGAGGATGGAGTTGTGGTTGGCTGTGGTGGTGCTGAGGTGATTGGTGGTTTTCTGCGCGTCGCTGGTGCTGTTGTTCAAGTGGGTGCCTAAGTTTTGGCATGTTTGGCTCTTCAGAGACCCTTTCTCCAGGGAGTACTTAGAGGACTCTGTGGGCCCCGGAGGGTCTGAATGTGGAGAGGTCAGAGACACCTCTGAGACACTCTGTCTGACTGAATCTGGAAGAGAAACAACGAGGTGGTGAAGTAAAGACAGAAAGAGTCAGGTGAGATAGTTTGCTTGTTTTCCGAGCTGACTGTGACTACATTTCAAGAACATTCAACTGGTGATGTGAGTGTCTTAAACTCAAGTCATTCTGCCCTAATGCTTTATTGACAGGTATTGACTGAAGTCTCTGCTGATTAAAACTGCTTAATGTCTTTCAGTCTAGCTAATAATATTACGCTGGACTGTTTACTGTTTAGGCTGCACTTTTAGCTGGTCAGGCTGGCAGACCCGATAGACCAGCTTCCATCTCCAAGATGGGAGCCATGGTAGACCAACCTTAAACTAGTTCAATCCAGCAAACTATAGATTGGTTTAAGCTGTTATTTTTATAGCAGGGGTTCCATACTTTTAATATTTTGTTAAAAATGCCTCCATTATATATCAGTGGCCAAGACAAAAGGTGACACTGGTGAAACAAGAACCACAAAGAAACTAAAGTAATCTCGTATTCCCAAAGCAAGTTACAGAAAAAGGAAAAATGCCCCTAGAAACAATTTCTAAAACAAATATGCAACAAGGCAAACCAGGAAATTAAAGAAAGAGGTAAAGAGATTACAAACAGAGAGTGGGTGGGAATTTAAAGCAGAAGGGGTGGGGGTTCACAAAGACCCTTACACAGACATTGGTGAAAGCTGTTGGCGATGGAACAGTTGCCAGGGAGAGGTAAGACATGTGACTAGCTGATGTGGAGTGTGTGTGGCATTGAAAAAGGCTGAGAACACTCAAGAAAACATTAGGGCCTCTCAAACTGCCACACATAAACACAAACTCATACAACACATACACCAGCCACATCACAGCTGTATTGCTCATAGCCATAATCTCCTGAAAACCTGTTCTCAGCTACACAAATTGTGTTAGTATAGTGAATAATGAATTCATGGCTATCATAAGGCAATAAGAATACTTTATGTTGTGTGTCACACTACACTAATAATGCCTTTTAGCAACACTGCACTGACATCCTGCACAA
Organism: Botia almorhae; assembly: GCA_036877575.1. Taxonomy (NCBI): domain Eukaryota; kingdom Metazoa; phylum Chordata; class Actinopteri; order Cypriniformes; family Botiidae; genus Botia; species Botia almorhae. The sequence goes on from JAZGTJ010000463.1 coordinate 23,221, forward strand.
CCCGACTCGTTGTCTCTCGCTCTTTCTGTGAGCTAATGAACTCAAATGATGATTTCGGGTTGGAAGTAGCCCATTTAAACCAGTGACTTAAGAAAAATGACAGGCATTTGGCACAACACGGCATGTGAAGCCATTATTAAAGGATCTTTGATTGAGACGGCTATTATCGGTCTTAACTGTTGTGTGAATGTGACACTATAATACAATATAAATAAACTATAAAGACAAAAACTGCTGAGAAAGTCAGTGGGCAAAATATCTATTCGTCATATCTGTCCAATATAATTGTTCACTTTGAATATCCTTCAACATGAAGAATATCATATATATAACAACCATCATGTGTAGCAATGAATAAATAGGGCGGCAGTAGCTAATCAAAGCAGTGGGCGGGGCTAAAATACTGGCGATGGAATACTGTAGGAAAGAGGTGAAGCAACTGCCTAAGCCTCTCTCAGACAAAAGTGACTGCTGTAAAAAAAGGAGCAAGGGATCATGGGACGGCAGACACAACATACTATTCCTAAATTTTGAATTTTTGATTAGCCTGCAAGCACTGATTTATTAGTCAGCTTAGACAACAGAGTGTCTGAGCGACAGCATTTTTTCAGTAGTGATCAGACACATTCATTCAGACACACACACTTTCCACAGCACCATCTGTGGGTCACGCACCACAAGCTGGACAGCCAGTTTGGAAACTACCACATACAGCTCTGAACAAATGGCAATTATCACCACGAAGCCAATTATATCACGCAAAGCCACGCGCTACAAGAGATCCGTGTGCGTTCATTTAAACCTAATTAAAACAGATAATAATTAGCCAGCTGCACTATAACAAAGACATCATCAGCGAGTGAGAATTATGATCATAAAAAAAGATATTTTGATAAATGCTGTTTTAGGCACATTCGGCGCAATGAGTTAGAAAACACTGTGCACTCCATTTCACCCGTACGCAGGTACCTGCACTTCCTCTGTCCAGCAGAGAGTGGATCCAGTTGGAGGCTCCCTGTTTGAAGTCTCTGAGCAGCAGGGCAGTGTCTCTCCTCACCATACTCAAAGTGCTCACCTTCTCCACCTGCTTCTCCACCTGCGGCTCTGTGCCTAAACACACAGCAGACACAAAGGCACACAAAACAGCGATATCATTATTCAAAATATATCTAAATTGCAGTTTGTATGAAAATCTAATCAGTGGATCAAGTTATTTTATTAAAACTTGTAGTCAAATGATAACATTGCAAATTACATATCTGCTGTGTTCCTGTATCTCAGTTGGTAGAGCACTTCATTAGCAGCACAAAGATTGTGGGTTTGATTGCCAGGGAACACATGTACTAAAAATAATGGTTGCCTTAAATGCACTAGGAGTTGCTTAGGATGAAAGTGTCTGCCAAATGCAAAAATGTAAATGTAAATATTTGCTGCTTTGTACTTTGAGAGAGTCAGGAAAGCTTAAAAGAAAAGGAGAATTTGACTTTGACCACTCAGTACTTATATTTGCCAGTGAACTACAAAAAACTGTTACAGTCCACTGGGAAAGGAAAAACATGAGGCACGGGCCACCGATTTGACTTTGTCCCTCACGATGATAGAAAACAGTACTAATCAAATCATTTATAATGAAATACAAACCTATTAATCTATTTCTGACGTGTGTAGCTTCACTTCACTTGTTGAAGTCATTCGTCTTCATTAGAGTGGCTACCCTCGCTAAATTGAATATACTAAACTTTTACCAGCAATAAATTACGCATCAGTCCCTGACCGTTCCAGTTCGGTCATACCCTGAAGTCACAACACGTCATGAAGACCCATTACGATTGGTCCAGACTGACCTGCATAAGCACTGAGGCAGCGTGAGAGCACACTGAGGGGCAGCAAAGGGTCCATAAGGGTCAGGAGGCGGGAGGGCGAGGCATATGCGGTGAGCAGGGTGGCGGGGTACGCGGCCACGATACCATCTGGCATGCGCACCCCCTGAGATGCAGCCCTCATCGACACAGTAACACAAAGATTTCCACCTGCACTGTCACCGGCCAAGCATACACGCTCACCAGTCCAACCTGTGGAGAGAAATAGCAGGGATTAAAGAAGGAGCAGACCAAACGACATTAAGTGGGAGTGAGCAACAGATCAAATAAAAATGATTTAGCCAAACAAGAGAACCAGGAAAATAAATACGGCCCATAATTCTTGAATGAGAATGAGGTCACAGTTTTATCACCAATCTCAGACACTCTGCCTTGGTGTTCACACCACTGACACCCAAAGAGAGTTATTAGCGGTGTGTGATCGTCGGTGTGATGTTGAGATAGAAAGCAGAGGTGAGAGAACATTGAATGATGAATATGTTTACGCTGCTGTAGTCAGACTGAGTGTGATCAGAGTTTCAATAAGCTTCGCTACATCTCTGTTTCCTGTGGGATCCTGAAAGCAGCACAGCGGTTGACTGTTTATAAAGTCACTTCTTTTTTCTTGTCTCGCACCTTAATAAGTTTTCTTATAAATTAATTAAGGGACTGAATACAAAAAAATTTAATAATATCAGAAATAACGCTGTCAATTGAACACATTCATTTAATAAAATGAAACAATTCACAAATTAACAATTCATGTGACCTGTACATAAACTCCCTAATGAGCAATTCAAGCTTGAAATGGCACCTAAGCTTCTCACACAGGATGTGGTGCTGCCAACAGAAGTGACGCAGAGTGGAATAGAAAGCAAAGGGTCTGAAGATACGTTTCTTAAAGTTAAAATGCTTTTAACTGTTCTGTTTTAACTGTTCTATTTTAACTGTTCTGTTTTAACTGTTCTGTTTTAACTGTTCTGTTTTAACTGTTCTGTTTTAACCCTAGTTTCGGTCAGATAGAAAAACTGGAAAATAAATAAATCAATGATATTGAATTAAAACAAACAATATAAAGCCACTTTTTGTCTGTTCAATGTTTTATCCACCATTATAATGTCTTTATCTATATTTAGAGATTTAAAAAATCTGTGATATGAGATTAATTTAATTAATTAATTGCATTATATGCCTATTAATATAAGTTTTTAATGGATTGACACCTTTAATTAAAAGCAGTTTGGAAGATGGATGAAATGGCATTTAACTGTAGCATCCCTTCAATAACACGAATTAGTCTTCATAACACTTCATTAAGGAGGTAACAACAAACAAATACAAATAACAATCACTGACTCTTGATGTCACATATTTAGCCAGCATGAGAACAGGCTATTCCTCTCACCTAGCAGGTTGTGGTTCTTGATGGCCCAGCAGTAGGCATAGAAGCATTCCTCCAAAGCCCGGGGAAAAGGGGCCTCAGGGGCCAGGGAGTAATCCACTGAGAGGATGGGGGCGTTCAGGTCTTGAGACCAACTCCTCAGATAGGGCTGGAAAGAGAAGGTGTGTGAAACAGAAATAAACACTCATGATGATAACAGGTCAGGCTTGATGACAGCTGCCAGGCATGGACCCTAGAAATGTTTCTGTGGAAGAACATGTTTTGAAATATGTTGGTAACCACACAACAGTGGAACCCATTGACTTCCTTTGTATGAACACATAAACACTGAAACATTATGCATTAGCATGTCGGCTTTATTGATTAATTGTAAAGATTTACATTTTTGTGAACTGCTTCCCCAACACACACACACGTAAATCTTTTCTGAACCCTAACAACCTCTAGTCTTAAAGGAACAGGAACCCCTACAATACTTTCCATTATACGCTCGTTTTCATTAATTTAAAGGAAATTCTCATTTTGTGTTCCATTAAAATGTGTGTTCCATTGTGAGTAAATGACATAATTTAGATTTTTGGGTATACTGTATATTGCTGTATACTAAATATTTTGCCTTGCTAAATAACAATGTCACATTAGGGCAACTAAAAGCTGAATTAAAGTTTACTCTGTCACCCTAAAAGTCTGATTAACTGTGCTTAGATGCCTGTTATGAAACGCTTAGGGAATTAACATTTTATTCTGAGAAAAACAGAATAAAAAAGTCTCTTTACCTCTCTCTCACTCACTCACTCTCTCTCTCTCTCTCTCTCTCTGTTTTGTAGTTTAAAAGCATGATGTGTGCTGGCATGCATCACAACACGGTCCTCTGACTGCCAGTTACACCTTTTATCATGTGCGTCATTGTTGTGTGGGGTGCCTTCAAGCATCTAATGCATTGTGTCAAGAACTCAAGCTCCTGCTGGTGCTTTTGTGTCACAGTAGGTGAATTTTGCATGAGTGTGGTGTTAACTGATACTCAGACACACAAGACACATTTAAACATAAATGACCAATATCTTATTCTGCTTGAAAGGATAATTTCTAATACACAACACAAACATTTGCTGGACCAATCAGACATTGGGTGACTGTTGTCTAAAGACTTCCTAAAAAAAAGTATTTAAAACACAAACAGCTTTAAGCTCACAGTCACATGGCTGATAATTAAAGGTTATTAACTGATTCTTCCTTTCTAATCTTATTAAGTAATTTTTGAATAACAATTGTAAGTAGATTTTCATTTTCTGAAATGAAGTGGTGCTTGTCAATGCAAAGGTCACTACCATAACACCAGGGTGTACTGGGCAGCTGCCAGGACTTTGCTATGCAGTTGCTAAGGTGTTCTGAGCAGTTACTTGGGTGTTACCATGCAGCTGCTAAAATGCTTTTGGTCATTGGTTGGATGACCCAAGAAAAGCCCAGCTTGTCAGATAGAGCACACATAGGAGCGGAGAGAGGAGAGGAAGTGAAGGCAAAAAGGGAGAGACACTGAAAGCAGGTACCAACAGGAGCAGATACCTCATGTGATTTGGAAGTTTGTGCCACAAATCCTCCTCCATGGAAGTGTACCACCAACCAAGGAGAAGGGGGGCTACGCTTAGTCTTCATGCCCAAGGAAAGAGAGATCGGGCCCCCCTCTGAACGACACATCGCCAGTAATTTCTCACTGTCCTAAAGAGAGAAACACAATCATGAAACAAAATGGATTATAAGCAGCACAAACAATGAAAGACAAACAATAAACGGAATGAAAAACAATAAACGATAAACTGACAGATACAGCAGCGTGCCAACAAAATGGTGAAAATGATTTCATTCTAACGCGTCATGAACAATACTTCATTTAAAGCTCTTTGTTAACTTCTCAGTGCAAACGTACAAGCAGATTACTCGCTCACGCCCCACACAATGGCGAAAACTCTTTCAGCAAAGAATCAAGTAATTAAACCTCACAGCCCACACAGCTCTTAAATAAAACATGTTTGCGCTGTCACTTGATCAATACGAGTTCAAAGCATGTCAACTGAAGTAACGTAAGCTTTATAAAGCACTATTACATCGAAGTCATCTACATCGCATCAAATTCAAGTCCTCCCCTAAGACCGAGGGGTATAAAAGGAATTAGGGAGCTTTAGGTAAAGGATAAAAGGAGACATGCCACAGGATTTACACTTAACTAAATAATGCGGTTGAGCTTTTGATAAGTACATCTCATTACGACCTACGGCGCGGTTATTCACTCCTCTCTGTCTAAGCATATTTATTTATTTACTGTCAAGATAAGAGCGAGCGGGGAAGAAAATTAAGTGTCAATAAAAAAGAAGTCTAATTACACACAAGAAGCATCACTTGAGTTTGTGAGGAAATATGCAGGTAAGATTATTACGATTTAAAGCTAATTGAGACGTCTATGTTACCTGTCCTTCTCTCAGCTCATGAGAGATCAGCCGCATCTGTACGGGTCCCAGACCGATGTGAGCGGTGGGAGGAGCCACGGTCACCGTATGGGTGGGATCCACCGCCAACGGCAGGTCAAAGGGGTCAGGGGGGACGGAGAGAGCTCGATTGACCTTCACCGGTGTGGCTGTCATACTCACCAGACTCTTGAGAGGGAGAAAGGAAAGAGATGATATAAAGCACAAATGAATTTCAGACTTTATTACTATGCAAATTAAACTGTATTACTGTATTAGACAAATGTAGAAGTGCATATGAGAGCAGGTGGGTTGTTGCCCTCTTAATAAGAGTCGTATGTTTAGGGTGAGATCTGGGCAGATGTAGCAGTGAGATTATAGAGTACTGTACATTAAATCAGTGATTCTCAACCAGATGTTGTGACAGCTGTCAAACGAGTGCAATAATTGTTGTATTATAAACACTGGAGTTTGTCTGGGTTTAACTCCACTGCAAAAGACACTGGGGCGATGTAAATGGTAGGTGTAAATAGAGTCACTCAAGGGTATTGTGTATCATATTTATGCTGTCTATCTATGAGAGCTCAGTGGGACAGATGTTTAACACTGACCGACAGAACTTCAGTCTCTGTAATGTTCCAAAATGCCTTCCAAAAATGAACGTCCAGGTTCTGAGTGATGCGTTCGTACTCCTGACCTCTGAGCTCAGGGTCAATAGCATACTTTCCAGAGGTAAACAATGAACCGGCTGCAACACCTGAGAGACAGATGGATAGCAATTCATACAACATACATAACTGTATATTACACAAGAGCATAATAAATATATTGCACTGGGACAGTAATAGAGACAGAAAAAAGGCAATTGTAGGTTACCAATAAACAGTAAACACAATTGAAGCTTCTTACCTTGACAAACATGAATAAACAATAAGTTCAGTATTCAACAGAAACTAAAAGGGTCATGAACAGAAACTGATTTGGAATCAGTTTTAATTCTGCTGTTGTTACACTAGACTGAAGCTATACAGATTTAATCTCTGTGGATGCTAATAATCTACCAGCAGAACCCAGGACAGGTTTGGAAAGGACACAGGTTTATCATCCACACTGCTCTCTGTAAGAGCGACTCACCGTATGGTGCAAAATCACCTGCCTCCACTAGGGTGCAGCATTGAGCACAAGAGACAATATTAGAATGCCTCCAACGTCAGCGTATTAGACTTCGATTTGAACGAATACTCTCTTGAGCCTTTTACAATGAGTGTAAATATATTCTGAATCTTCAGTTGGGTCTTGCAATGTGTTCTAAATCTCTAGTGCATTTGTGACCAGAAGGGTCAATGAAATGAAGCAGAATAAAACAACACTAAAACAAATTCTGCCTTCCCAATGCACAAGAGGCGCATGAAGTTTTATCAGACGGTGCTCAAATTGACAGTTCCAACTGACCTATGCCAGACTGGTGCTTCCTGTAGTTCTCTCCAAAGGCAACCAGGCCTATAGCAATCGACTGCAGGGATGGACGGATGGCAGGAGTAAACTAAAAGGAACAAAAGAGAAAAGTTTTTATGTGGAAGAGGAAAAAATAACACATGGGTCAACTGCACACTAAAATAGGCACAAATATGGAGGAAAGCAAAACATGGACTACTTTATTCAAAACTACAAAGTACTAGTGCATAAGGTCTGTACATAAGATGCATCTTAGTGTGACAACACATCAGGGCATCAGTGAACATCAGAATTCACTCATGCACACTACATACTTTAGCTTGCCAAATGTCCACACATTACCATGACAACTACATCATGTGACATATGCAACTGCATATGTGAGAATCATTTATTGTTGTCATAATCTCTTTTTGATCCTTAAACCTCACACCTGAAATCCAACACATCGGCCATAGAAGCAGCCCTTGTGCATAGAGGCATATTCTCTGAGGAAGCTCTGACTGAGGCCACTCTCCTCCTGGAAAAAGAGGTTGCCATGACTGTTGTCATGAAGCAGTCTCTGAGCTAGATAGAGCAGCGCTCTCAGCTGACACAGAGCGCTGCAGTACGCCTCCATCTCCGCCGCATTGTGGCTCGCGCGGAAAAAGATGCTTCGCCTGTTGGATGTGATATAGCGCCCCTTGTGGATGATGTGCAGAAGGCAACAGCGCACCACCTGAGGAAGAGGAGGAAGAGTTAATGAGGTCTGAAGGGAGGTGCAGGGTCAAGATGGGACAGCAAGGATATTAAAAAATAACTGATATACATAAAATATAAATATATAAAATATGACATTTATTCACAGCAGAACTGGAATGATATGAACAACTTTACACACACACAAACACACACACACGTTTACTTATCTGAATGAGTACATTCTATAAACTTTTATTGTTTTTATACACAACTAGTTAAAGCAATATCTAACCCTAACTTACACTCTAACAGAAACATTTCTGCTTACAATATAAAAAAACTTTATTTACTATATTTTATAGTGTTTTTTTTACAAATGAGGATGTCCCCTAAAGGAAGTTTTGCTCTGATTAGTCAGCTTTTTCTGACATTTTGGTACAAATATATAGCGTGTCAATTTACTAAAAGGCTTAAGAGGTATATAAGAAACTAAAGTAATAAGGAATAAGGCATGAACTGAGCCGAAGGGTAGGAAAACACGCTCTTGGCAGTTAAGTACTGTAGCAATAGTCAGAAATGAGCTTAACAACTGCTGACTACATAAACCAGTTAATCATAATAACTAACTGCTAAAAATAATGAGAACAGCTATTTTCAGCAGAGAAGAAATCATGGATTATAACATTCAAATGGCTCTCGCCCTTAAGTGAACTTATTAAAAACAGTAAACCCGCGGTCACCTTAACAAGGGAGCGATAGCCGTTGGCAGGAATATGAGGGTCAAAGTCAAAATGGTGGTAGATGGCAGCAAATCCAGTTATGACGGGTTCCAGACAGCGAGCGTGCTCCTGGATAGTGCCCATGGCATCTACCAGGCGCTGGGCCGTGTCTCCAGCTTGGCCCTTGGTGGCCCCAGAGAAGAAGGCAGCATTCTCTTCACACACATCATACAGGGCAGTGAACACTGCCTTGGTGTCCATCACTAAGGAGATAAGGTGAGTTAAAGAGAGAAGAATTACTTCAGATTGGCACATACACTGACAACAACATCTTCAAAAAGGATAATTCAGGCAAAAATGAAAATTCTGATTCTATTTACTCACTGTTATATAGTTCCAAAGCCATTTTCTTCCCTTAGTGGAACACAAAGAGTGAAAAACCTGCCACTCCTTTCCTTATAATAAAAGTGAATAAGACTAGGGCAGTCAAGTTCTAAAATGATAAACCAAAGCTCTATAAAGCATCACTAAAGTCCATACAACTTGTGACTGTCATATGACTTTAGAAGACTTGGACCCTTTTAAAGAAAACTAACATGATACATTTTTGTAATTTGGAGCTTGACAGCAGCAGTTCCCATTTACTATTATTATCTGGACAAGAGTGACCAGGATATGTTTCACAAATTTACATTTTGTGTTTTATAAAAAAAAATTAACATGGCTTGGAATGACGTGAGGGTGAGTAAATGATGACAGAATTTTCATTTTCCACTATCCCTTTAAGCAAATAAAAACATTTAAAGCTGCAGAAGTTACAGATTGCAGCTTTAATATTAGAACAAAAGAGACAGAAGCTCAACCACAAAAAACACTCTTCAAAACAACAGACAAACATGATATACTCGCCAAGTCAGAGACAATGCATTACTCAATGCAGTAAAACAGCCTCTGCCAAAGCGCTCCTGTCATAACACACAGGTTGTACCATATCACTTTCACACATACACCACTAAGAAGCTCTACTAGGACACTGTTACAGTACATTTTTGTCCTGAGAAAGCTGACTGCTAGGAAAACTGCTGCTCCTTCCTTTATATGTGGGAAAAGAAACAGGAAGTGAGCTACAGTAAAGGCCATTTGCAGACAAAAGCCAAGATGCAGAAAAGATGACAGGACATAACAAAGCACAACAAGTGATAGGTTAGCTGGCTAACACTATTTTATATTGTCATACATATGCTCATGCAAATTTAGCTCATTAAGACTGGCATGCCTAAAACAGTTACAATACAGATATAAATGTGAATATAAATGGCAGTATGATGGTATATATCATTACCATGGAATAAAATGTCAACTGTAATAGATTTTTTCTTTTGTGTATAACGCAACATGCAAATAGGTGGCCGTGGCAAACTAACATGCAGCGTTTGAGAGATTGAGAAAAATCCTGAGCAGGAGGAGGAACGTGTTAACTTATACTTGTAAAGAGATAACATACTTTCTGATAATGGTAGCACAATTCTTGTGACATACCGAATGCTCCAACACAACTATGGTGAGCATTGACATGCAAGACATGATTGCAAAACACTGTGCTGGGAAACAAGTGTGTATAGTGTAATAATGTATAGTATGACATGGGCCTATGGCTGGTTCACTGGAGGGTTTGTAAGGCATTGTTTTTTGTTAAACTGCTTTGAAATAACACGTACTGTGAACAATTTCAAAGCCTGGCTTTTCTTTACATATCCAAACACTTACAACATGTAAGATGTACTGATCCACCAACTTTTTGCGCCACATTTCCTGTTATTTTAAGCTGAATATCCCAGACACTCTCCCCTCTGCTACACATATGGTTTTAAAACAGCCCTGTCTTATGCTTTCTGCCCTTTACCCTAAATAACCCCTCCCATCACCCGGTCACACTCATTTGCTTCTTCTCAGAGTTTCCAAACTCTCTTTTTCTCCTCTGCCAAAGTATGCCATGTTCTCTCTCCCTTTGTCAATGATCTATTATCTCCAATGGCAAAAATAAACAGGCTACCTTTCTTTCTCAAGAAGAATGGTTCACTGTTTTCCAGTCTTTCTTTACTCTGTCCTTAGCACAGAGGCTGTAGTTGAAAACTGTGTTATTATAATACGCCATTGTACACCATTAATCAGCAAAGTACTACAAGTACAAAACATGCTTTAGAAATGTTGTTTTGAACTCCGAGAAATGACTTCCAGAGCTGCGCTGGTTACAGTTCAGATGCGGTTCAGACCATTGCATAAATGAACTAGTCTTGAGGATTTATCGAAATCATTTAGTAGGGAAACACTGGCACAAGAGAATTTATCACGTAATCCTTTAATTCAATGAAAAACCTCAAAATTTCAGCCCTAGTTCACACAGTTAGAATTCAGATGATTAGTTAGATTGGAAAACCAGCCATCATTTTAATAGAAGGCTAGAAACTAGGCTATTAACTAATTTTTAAAATAGAAATATTACCTCTCTATGTTTTATCTACTGCAATATCTAAATAAGTGTAATCCTTGCAGATTCAAATGGATTAAGGACAGATCTAGACTGAAAATCCGGATTGAACATCTTTTCATCTAACAGGAATTTTTGTTGTTAAACCAAGGATGGCGAGTTGGCCGCGTATCAATTAATGCTGACAACAAAACTAATTCTGCATCAAACAATAAAGCAAACATACAAAAACAGCAGATGAAAGCCAGATAAAATGAGGAACAGTTGATGCTATATTTTTTTATTTTAAAATGATTAATGATCAAACTTTATTGAAACATACATCTTTATACATCTTAATAATAGTTTATATAATATATTGTTTATAAAAACAGATGCCATTTTAAAAACCATATTTAATAGTGTTCTAAAACCGAACAGCTGAAAGTTCATTCAAACCTAGCACCTCACTTTAGCTGTTATAACCAGCTGAGTACTGTATGCAACACCTGCATTTTCAATAATGCTGAATAAAAACACAGCACAACCCACAGCAGATGGGAAAACACACACTTTAAAGTGGACAGGGGGTTAAACAGTGCTTGAAGTATGAGAATTTACAAACCGTAAACATCTCAGCATGCAAAACAGAGCACATACACACACAAGCCACACAGGGACTGATCCCTGACTCTGAACGTTACCCTCATCTGAACTCATGCTGGGGTCCTCACTCGTCCTGTCCTCTCAATACAGTACCAGCAGAGCTACAAAGCCAGTGAAGTAGAAACATGGAAAGGTAAACAACAGGGTAAGACAGTAAGATGAAGTGTTTTGATTGGACACTCTCTTTCTCCCACTCTCGCCCACCCCTTCATCTCCTGTGATCACAATGTGACATTCTGTCGCTTACTATCCATTACTCTCTTATCTTCTCTATTGTTCCTTTCTGTGAACTCCTTCCTAGATTATTGTTTCCCTCATTCCCTGGAGAGAACAGTTTTGTTATTTTCCCCCTTACATCTGTTCTGGTAAGACTTTTCACCCAGTGAACAATGAAAACAAATTGCTCACTTCAACTTGCACACATGCTACACACAGCTGCTGTCATCAAAGCTCGAGTTTATTTGTCCTAAAGGATTCATGGCAACTGTGGCCTCAGATCCAGTGCAAACCCTAAATTGTCCCAATAACCTTTCCTTCTATTGGCTGTCTAGACAGAGCTGGCTGGTGACCTTCACCCTAACTGGACGATCCAGTACTGGCCCCTCTATTTGGCATGAGAATGTCCAGGCAGGCACGGATGATGCCATTTACAAAATTTATTTAGTTGTTTCGTCACTGCTAAAATACCTTAACTTTAACAAGCATAAAAAATAAGCAAAAGAAACCGAGTGTCCATGTTTATGGCTATCTGTTCTTATGACAAATGACCTTTACCAGTGATAAGTTATCTAAAGCAAACTGTTGTGCTATGAAAAATATATAAACAAATCGAAAAGTACACTTCTGGAGATTAGTTTCATAGTGGCACAAAGCCTTCTTATTTTTAGCAAAGGCTACAAAGGGATTTTACCGTAATATCACGTAGGAAAATTTCCCAATATCCTCAGGGGTCAAGCACCACACATTTCCACTAATATTAACTTCTTTAAAGGTGGGAACACTGAGAAAAGAGCCATAAAACTTTCTCTCCTAATTCCACATACTGTACATCCAGGACCACATCCTTAATCTGTCTGGCAATGAGACAATGAAAAGGTCAGAGCAGACCTTTGTCCCAGAGTACCTCGCAAATGTGATCAAACCATCTCAACAGGAAGAGAGAACAATGCAGCAACATTTTCCCACACACAACTGACCAACCCATATATAATGTTAACACTGTGACAATTACTATTCCCTTCATTTTCTGCGTCTTTGAACGAGGCAGGAGTCTGTTGTGAAATCCTGAACTCAAACGGCCAGTGTCACGCTGGTTGTTACAACACAAGAAACAAGAACCCGTTTCTTTAAAGCCACATTACATTGGAAGACGCCGTCCAGTTCGCCAAAGTATCACATTCATGAGCCAATTACATTAAAACATGGTCTGATGTTAGGAGCACAAGTCATGAACTTCTCTCTTATGTATCAACTGACGCTCATAGCAAAGTTTAAGCAAATACCTCATGTCATACAAATGTTTTTTTTTCTTAAAAGAGGGCAAAGCGTGGTGTAATAAGAGTTCAAACATAATGTAACGTTCCTGTAATGGACATGTAATCACTGACTAACTATAAACTAAAAAGCTGTTGGTATATAACAAATTACTGTATATACCGACATATATAGCCGCAGGTGATACTAAATATACGTAGTAATATTAAAGACCTATTGGTTCAAAGAAAGCCGGTATCCTCAATTTTTAATAAACTCAGACACTGTAAACGTGTGCTTACAAAAATAATAACGAAATAACATACAAATTACAAATGTAAGCTACAAATGTAACCGCATTACTGTACAGTAAGCGGTCGCTTTAATCTTCTATTTGACAGTTTCTCTGGAACTATCTAGCGAGCAGCGCCACAATCGTTTACAAGCCGCTCCTTTCATAAACAAGCACGAACAGAAAATGTACCTTTTGGGCATTCTTTGTGTTTAGATGAACGCCTTCTATTTACTGCCTTTTCAAGAACACCGCTCCCAGACTTCTTTGCCGACGCCATCTTTCTCAAACACAATGATCACCTCCCCTCTCTTCTGTCTGGACGTACCTTTCAAATGGCCACGCCCACATTACGGTCCATCGCCAATAATGCGTCGGTGAAGATAAAATATTTTTAATGTTGACCATATTTGGTCAAGTGACGTGATTGTGACATAAAACAAATAATAACGAATAATAATGAAAAATTGAATAATTAATAAAGGCTTTTGTAATTTTCTATATTTTTAACAAATCAATTACAGCCCCCAAATTGTGACAGTAAAACACCCAATATCCAATAGTAGAAACAACATTTATTCACCCTGATAAGCTGATAAAGTTATTTTTACTCACAGCAAAACACAAACAAATGCATTCTCTGTCTAACAAATAAGCAGAAAGACAAATAGGCTGAAATCTGACGGCATAGGTTGGCTAAACTGGTAAATAAATTCAACTTAATCCTCTATTTTTATATGTATACTCTTTCATTACAACAAATCAGCGTTATGTTTATCATAAACTAGTATGGTAGGACAGTAATGAAATCAAATGAATAACATTTTAACAAAATCAATATCTATGACAATATATTAGAAAGTGTCCAACTTTAACTGTATTTAAGCACAATGCACATAGTCAATTGCCCCTCTTAAACACTTCCATCTTATCCTACATTTCCTCTCTGTAAATCCAATCAAGTTTAATATCATCACTTTTCCCTTCTTTCCAGCTCCAGTTAAGGTTTCTCCAGCTGAATGTCATCTCCACAGTTGGCCACATCTTGATAAGGGCCTTGCACATGGGCGCGCTGTATTTGATGGTAAGCGGAGTTGCAGTCATCCAAGTTTAGACCCTGTGGAAGGATTACATTCACATTTTTGAGAGACACTATAATTTAAACTGACGTATAGTACATTCGTATAGTACATTCTATATATTTTAAGAGTATGTGGGTTTCCATGAGAATCAAACTCTTTAGCATTGCTAGCACCATTCCCTTCTAGTTTGCATACAAGAATGTATGCAACACACCACGTGGAATATGTAAAATATCTCTTTTTCATATTAAATATACAGAATAATAATATATGCAAAAGAACATGCAGTGGACATACCTCATAGATATTTTCTTCCTCCCTCCCTTTCCTTCTCTCCAGTTCATTCAAGCTCTTTGACTGGAGAAAAAAGTTGTAAAATATGAACTCAAGAAGAAACGATGCATTACAGATAAGCTCATTTAACTTTTAAGTCTAATTGTAATTTTTATAGTGCATAAATATGAACTATTATTAGTGCAGTCTCTGCATATCTAAACATCATTACTGAACCACTCCAGCCACTTACATCACAACGCCCTATTGCACATCATGTAGAGCAGATTCTTTAGGGAATTAACTTAGCTTTCTGTAAAGCCCTTAAGTGTGTGCTCAGTTGCAAAGCAGTGTGTCTGACCTTACAGAGGAGCATGGTACCAGGGATCAGCACACACAGTAGCAGTAAAACACCCTCTGCTGTGATGATGCTGTTCTTTACACTCTCGCTGAGGTTCAAGGTCTTCTGCATGGGTTCTAATGGAAGAGAAGTGATGGGACTGCCTTATCAACCACAGCTCTCCAAGGATGACAAAGACATTGGAGGCCCATCAAATCAAACATGGACCAATATTTTGAAAAGATTCAGACAGAATAAACAGAAGCTGAAGGGTTTAACCACATTTGACAATAGAAGTTGCTTGTGGACTTACAAAGAGAGTGAAATAGCACAGTATTTAAGAGTGGGTTTATGTCATTAAATGGGTTATTTGTGTTTGCCTAATGTAGCCAATTGAATTAATGGCAGCCCCTTAGTTAGCTTGAGATTAAGTGTATGGATTTTTGGTGACATAGTGAATACTATGTGAATACATAGTGATGTCAGTAGGGCCTACAACACATTCAAGGACTTAGGTGTTTTCAAGGGTAATATATTGTTGTCTGAAAATGGTTCTGACACAATTGCAAGAAATGTAGTATGCTAAACAGTGCAACTATGATCTGACTCACTGTAGACTTGAAGAAAGGTACCATGGGTAAAGATGGCAATGCGAGGAGAGGAAAGATTGAGGTAACATTGGTACAGGCCAGTATCTTCAAGGTGAACTTTCTTTAAAATCAACTCGTGGCATTTTATTTTCTCGTTTTTTTCTCGTTTCATATCATTTTTTTCTGTCATTGGCTCAGCTGTCACATCATCTGACAGATTCACAAATCTGGGAATAGTGGTTCCGTTGTTGGTGTAAACGTTCTTGATCCAGGTGACGTGGGGTATCTTTTCACAACGATAACAGCACTGGATTGAGGCTTTTTGTGACACGGCCACACGCTGGAATGGCTGGTCGCCCTGCAGTTCCACACCTTCTTGCATACCATTGACAACAGCTTGAGAACATGTGAACGCAACAAAACATTCTGATTTAAATATTAGTTAAGTGGTACCGTTACTTCCCAACCACAAAACACTGTTTAGAGAAGATGCATAATGAAGATGCGAAATTAAATGATATCATAATAAATGAAAGTAAATGGATGTTTTAAAACTGGAGTCAAATCTACATGCTGGTTGCAAGATCACACCTGCTCAGGAAGGAGATAAGCTTGACTGAAGCAGAACATGCAGACAGACTTAGTTCTTTTGTAGTTGAATAAACATTTTATCTACTTATAAAGCCTTATTTGTTTTATGATAGATTTTCTAAAAAGCTTTTATGATTACATTATTCTTAAATAAATTATTACTTCTTAAAACAGCTAATTTACTTAAAATTGTATACGTTTAAGTGCTAGCGTTTTAAATACCAATACTCTCAAATAAACCGATGAATGTACGTTTGTACTTACCTGCCCAAAAACACATGAAAATGACCAGTCCAACCTGCATCTTCTTCTAAATATCAGACAAAAACAAAGCTTATTGCTGCTCAAAGTCACAACACAGACACTTCTGCAAATGCAGTTTGACTGCCTTCATTTCCTGTTTTATCTACTGTACACACACCCTCTTCTTATTTCCCCTTTAGGTAATAGACAGGAATTTCATTTTTATTTTTTCAGTTTGAAATAATTTTAATGAATTTTTTGTAGAAATATTACACCACTACAAATGAACAATTCAAGTTTAAACCATTTTTGGTAATTTATTAAAAAAAAGAAATAGACATTATAATAAAAAAGTACCTACATTTTTCTTAAGTATCTTACATATAAATTCAAAGCCCAAATACACAGAACAGTTCTTGCATAATCATTTATATAGACAGACAGCAATGGTGAACAGACTTCTGCACACAGCATTACATAAAAGGCAGACATGATGTCAGAAGGTTCATTTTAACAAATCTTTCACCATTTCACCAAATTGCTGTGGCTGTGGGTACTAAGAGCACTCAGCTAGTTTTAAGAACAACAACAAATGGGTGCAACTATACTTTTGGGGGCAGTGGGAGTCATTGATGCGTTGCACTTATGGGAGTGAGTTTACAATATATCACATTTGCCAAAATCAGATCTATATACATATTGATCTGCATCATATACATATAAATCACACACACACACATATATATATGTGTGTGTATGAATAGATACAAATCAAAAGTTCAAGAGGTGAGGATACGCTTCATCCTAAACCCTTGTTGATCATTTTATGCTTCGTTGTTCATGGTGAAATTGAAACATTTCTTTATTTAAAAGTGCAGTCATGGACACGTCACACATGCAAATAAACTGCAATTATTGCTTGCGATATAACTGACATTGATTGAGGCCTTCAAGGATTAGTCTTGTTAAGGGTGTCATTGGTTTCTCAATCATTGCTCTTTTTATAACAGGCAATGCATAGTACATATTGTAATACATATTTTTAAAGGGAAACGCATAAAGCACCCCTTCAAGCAAACACAAATAGAAAAATTGTGCGATCAGAAAGACAGCTGGGTGGCAAAGTGGAGGAAAACATCTTGTGCCACCTTTGACTGTATTTCTGTTCATTACTTCTAAAAGAAAATAAAACATGGAACACCATAAGGTCATATCAACAGCCACGAGGACCACTGGTTGCTTGGATGTGAAAGCGACACTTAAGATGAGTAAACCATTGTAAGACACTTGTAAACAGTTGATAAAATTGTATGAAAATAAGACACATGAAAATTATAAAGACATTTACAACAAGTTTGACCTACCAATATAAATCACACTACAATAACAAATAAAAGTCTCATAACTAGGCAGTAGGTTGAGGGCTGCAGATGCATTATAAATACATGTTGCAGGTGATCATAATTACAGTACTGATGAGAAAACCCACTGAATCCACCTCCAAACTCTGAGATTCCATAATGTAATTTTGAAACCTCTGGAATTACCTGGTCTTCTAAAGAATTGCCAGAATTTCACAATGCCAGCTGAAGAACATGGTCAGATGATGTGGACCAGCATTCTTCTCTATAACTGATACAGTAGTTCAGTTTTGAGCCAACACTGAATTCCTTTACGCTTAAACAGGATTTAAAGCAATTACATTTACAAACAATCCACTTCACCATTTTGTGGGTTGATCCAGCAGTAAGGTGGAGCACTCAGAGTTTGGACAGGGATGGACACCTGGATCGAACCCTCACCCCTTTCAGCCCAGTGAGTCATTCTCATTTACACCTAACCTTCTCATGCTTTAACAAGAAAAACTTGTTCCTCTATCTTCTGATAAAACTCTTTGGGGTCCTGCTAAAGCTGACAAAACAACTCTTAACAAAACAAAAACAATACTAGGAGGCAATGACATTTACAATTAATTACAGAAAACACAAACAAACTGACAAATCAAGCACAGGAAATGGGCCAATGATAATCCCCTAGTCACCAATCCCCAATTAGCCTAAAACTGGAAATGACATTTACACACCTCTTATGATTTTGCATAGATTCATACACAAACAGGTCATGTATATTATGATCTGTATCTACCTACCAGAGGTCAGTCTGCTTTACTACATCAAATCAATAAACATCAGTGTCTAAATCTGTTATACACTGTGTCTGCCTTCATATTTTATAACATCACAAATGTATAGAAGTACATTTGTGGCCTTCATGTATGTCATAAATTTGAAATGGTACATACTTGATTTCCAAGCACATATCACAGTGTCAAACTAGATCTCTTAACCTCAAACCATGCACAAGCCTTCTCAGTTTCACCCTGGAAGGTCAGGCATCTTTTAGAAACCAACCCCACCTCCCCCCAAAACAGTCTCTCTTATTCCATTCCTCATCCATTAAACTGTCCTACTTAACATTTTTCGTTCCTGTCGTTCACCGTGCAGTAACAGAATTTCAGGTAGGAAGACACAGAACACCATTTTTCTGTTAGCATTAACAGAAAATGCTAAAACAACACTACATGCCTTTCCTCATGACTACAGTTTGGCTGACGCACGCCACATTGGAGTAATACTCTGCTAGAAAATCTTCATGTATCCATTTCAATGTCTGATATTTACAATAGATGCAGTAATGTAATGCATTTATGGGTGAGCAAAAATGTTGAAGTTTGTTAAAAATATATGTTTTGGCAAAGAACAAAAATCAGCATGGCTGCTCACTTTTATTTTCAATAATAAATGAAAGGGAACACTATTGGTTTAAATAACCTGATAGAAATCCTGACCTAATAACTACTGTCAATATATATATGACAACTGAATTCATAGAGATGCAACTATATTTGTATTAACGTAAATAGTCTCCTGGCACTTAACTACTTTTGACATGCTTAGACAGGCTTAACTTTTAGTTGACTTAGCTTTTACTTTGATCTGTCTCTAGATGTTGCACATTTCTTTGGCATCTTTGGGCAAGACCGTCACTCTCACTTTTCTCAACAGAGACACATACACGCACATTTATGCTCAATGATCACTATAATTTCACAATACCCGCACTATTTCATTTCTCAGTGACTTGGAAACTGCCTGCTGTCAGCCTTTTGAAAAGACAGCTGAGACATGAGACCAGCAGGAAATTCAGGCAGTTATTAGTCGATCATGGAATCCTCTTAAAGCACCTCCTACATTTGAGTCCAGCACACACAGTGATCTAAGGACAAACAGAACAGATGATGAAAAACTGATTAAATATATACACACACAACAGAATGACACCAGAGCTGAATGATATAGCTTTAGACAATTGTGATGTTTTTAAGTGGATGAATGATATTTGATACATATCTTGATTTATGAATTTATGTATTTACTGTAAAACGGCATCAAGTTCATCAAATGAACTAACATTTTCATCAAAAAGTAACTGCTGCAGATTGAAGATTTAAATGTTTAATGCGTCAAGTAATATACAGTAAAAATCTGGTTAAATTTGCACATTCAAATAATTCTGATATTCATAATGTTGCTTCATTTTACACTTCCAAAAATATTCATGTTACTTATACTGTGGATATTTAATATAACACCAAGCCTTAAATGGTACTACATAACAAAAAATATTATATAAATATTATAAAATGCGACCGTCTGTAAAAAAAACTGTTTGTTATTTTATTTTTAAATCATACCGAAATTAATGATTAAAAACAAACTTTGATGCTCCTTGATGCAAACTTTGATAATCATTATTAGATTATGAGACCTCAGCCTGGATTTCACAGCGTCACAAATATAAACACAACAAAGAAACATTTTATTTTATATGCGGTTTGACATTTACCTGTAACAGCAGGTTGTGATGTTCCTCAGTTGTAATGGACCCCCTGAAGTGAATACTTAGCAAGGATTTCCTGCAATTTATGATGGTCCTCCTCAATAGCCTAGAAACACACACACACAACACAGAGACAATATTAGTCAGGACACCTCTCTCAGCTCGTTTCACTCACTCAAATGAAACTCCTTTATTTCTTCTGTGGTCCTCAGAACTGCTGTCAAAACAGTGTGACTGCTTTCTACCAGAGGATTTTTTTCTTCATTGTGTTGTCATTCCAGAGATTCACTGGACCATTTTATTGTGTAGATTGTTCTCATTCTCTATGCTTATCTCCTCACTTGCAATCTCTTGATCTGGTCCTCGAGAACCTGCAGTCTCCTCTGCACCTCCTCCATGCGTTCCTGAGAAAGCACTAGAGGAGTGATGATCTCTCTCTCTTCTTCTCCTTCATTGCTTGCATCTCCTTCTCCTTCCTCTCCTTCCTCTCCTTCATTGCTTGCATCTCCTTCTCCTTCTTCTCCTTCAACTCTCTCATCTGTGCTGGGTTCCTCCACTGTGAGGGGAAAAAAATGAGACATGAGAGTCTGAGTCACTTATAACAAGTGATTTCTGAAAAACGCTGTTGAAAATTGAAACTCAACACCCCAATAAACACAAATCCTTCATGAATATTTGCTAGATGTCTGTTCTGTGTGTGTTGAAAAAAAATAGCATTTGTCCCTAGGCTTGGCTGCATAAACAGGAGAAAAAAACAAATTGGATAAAATCTGTTATTACAACAGCACAACACTTTCAATTATCAACACTTTTCACTTAGCCAATTAGCAATAGCGCCAGCAGTCATTGTCTGTGGTTTGTGGGTTCAGTTTAGTTTGAACTGTCTCAATCACTCCAATCTGTGCAGTAACGTGCCACTCAAACAAACATGGTTTGATCAGGAGGCCCAGCATACCTCAGCCATATTTTTAGTAATTAACCTTTATAACGCTAAACACCCTGAGATTAAACAATCTAAAGTATGTGCAGTACCTGATGATTGACAGCCATCTGTCTCCTGGCCTTCAGGCTCCGCCCCTCCATTCTCTCCAACAGTCTGTGAGTCATCTGACAGGTTTATATTCTTAACCAAAACCCTCTTCAAACACTTGACTGCGTGAGGAGTAAGAGAAAAACAGCCATTTAATTTTGTGCGTTTATTATTCTATAAGAATGGCATAAAACTGCATAGATGCTGACCTTCATCCAAAGCACATATAGACAATTTGTCCTGAGGGGTTTGGCTATGGGTGAACAGGTCAAAGCCATTGGCTGCTAGGTAGTCTATGAGTGAAGATTCTGAATTGCTGCTCTTTTCATCAGGAAGATGGTCCTTATATCGGGCTACATTTAAAACAATAAAAAATGGGGTTAGAATCAGCAGGGCTCTTGTTTGTGTGTATATGTATATGTATATATATATATATATATATATACACACACACACACACACACACACTGGAAAGTTCCTTAAAAATACTATATAAAAAATGCATTTTCTTGGTTTGAGAGTATCAGTACACTGTCTTAAGCCAAAATATTACAATACTTATATACAACTTTTTCCCTCTACCTGTAATGTATATCACGGCAAAATAATTGAAATGTGTTTAGAATAGAAATAAAAATTCTCACCACTGCGAGTTTTTAGCAAGTCTGCTCCATTCTCAGTGGGACTCAGAGGGGGATTGTAACTAAAGAAGAGAAATACACAGTTGTTAAGACAGAGATGAGAACCATAAAGAGCCACACCCTCTCTTATCAGGCCTGTAGTGTCTTTTCAAAAACACACTCACGAGTATGCAGGTCCAATGGCAGTGCTGGGGATGCTGCCAGCTCTGTGCCTGTCCATTTTACTCCCTCCTCCTTTCTTCTTCAGCTCATCAACTGTAGACTTAATCACCTCCGTCCAGCTGAAGCAGAAAATGTGAGTGGCAGATCAAATTAAAGAGATATCAAAAGCTTAATTTCAAACCATCTGCCTGTCAGTTGTAATGCTCCCTAATAAGCTCACTTTTTCTTCTCCGCAGTGGACTGAGCCACTAGCTCATAGATCTGTGCTCCACTGTCCCAGGTGAAGATGACGTAGAGAGCCTTTGGGTCTGATGGTCAGAAACATCAGAATTTGACACAAACCAGGACTGACGCAACAACTTGATACCCAACATAAACTGATGCCCCCATTATATAACTTAACTCCATTATTTAAATATGTATATATATATTAACAAATTAACTTAAATGAACATAGCACTTCTCTAATTATATGGAATAATACACAGTACTTCAGCCATGGGCTTCCAGTAGTTCTCAAACTCTAACTCACCAGTGGCCACATCTCTGAGGAAAACAGACTCCAGTTTGATTATGGGACTTAACATCTGTTTGCCCTCCTGGACAGCAATGTTGCTTTTGCTCTGACACTTCAAAACCATCTTATCATCCTGCTTTTGCAGCAGGACCAACAGATCTGACAGCAGCACACAATGCACATCTGCAAACACGCAAAAACACAGCAAGTTATAGACTTATCTATGGATTTGCAATGCTGCAGTGCTGATAGCCGGCAAACATACTGGTCTAATTGTATTAAAAAATAGTTTACCAATTGCTTTCTCCTTAGTAACCCTCCATGTCAAAGCACCTTCAAACAGCATCTTCCTGGAGGTGAGATCAATGTTCTGCAGAAGAAATAAGTGGAAATCAAATTAGTCCCCGTGTGTGATTTAGCAGCGTGCACTGGTAAATGATACATTAAGACATATTTCACCTTGTACTCAGTGTAGAGATCATTACTGGGCTTCAGCCCTGAGGTGTCCAGCTTGCGTTGATACTCTTTTAAAATCTGAGCCGAGAGATGTGGGAGAGAGAGGCAGAGATGGTAGAGAGAGATCACCAATGTCTTATTATCATGATAATGGTATATATGATATATATATAGTATAAAATGGCAGCTCTTTTGCCGAAGCCGTTATTGTTGTTTCTACTGAATGGCCTGAGGTTAAGTAAATTAACATCAAAATTTCATTTTTAGGTGAACTATATCTTTAAAAACCAAAAGCAATTAAAACTAACACATAATATAGTACACATTCTAATCAATGGTTATTGATTCTAATTCTCTAATTCTAATTCTAAATTGATCAATGAGTGTTGTAAAAAAACAGCTCACCAGCAAGTTCTCCATGAGTTTCACTTCTTCATTGACATGATTGAGGATCTTGCGACAACATTCTGCTGCTTGGATAACGTCAGCTTTTTCTGTTTCATCCTCTGTGAGAAATAGACACTGGTTACACATTCAAACACATTGTGGTTTAAAGCATGTACAGTATATAAAAATAAATATATATTTATAAGAATGTAAATATTATATCATATATTGGCCAACTTGCACTTGTTCAGCAATTTTAATTGCATAGTTTGCATAAAAGCTTTACAGAAATGAGAACACACCTGTGTTCTTGGCAATGTTCTCCAGCAGAAGAGGATACTTAGTAAGTCTTTGCGTCTCGATGGGGATAATATCCTTCAGCTGTAGTCTCCTACATTGTGGTTTACTCTCTGCTTCCTACAACACACACAGCACAAACACACAGAATGTATTAAGACACAAATCTTTAGGAATTTTAATACTTTCAAATGGTTGCAATGCACTTTTGTGACTACTGACCAGTAACAATAATCACAGTGTATTAAGTGTTGACATACCAGTACGAAAGCATTAAAACGGGGATCTTTCTTCTGTTTGATTTTTATCTGGTCCAGAGCCCAGGATTGGTGACTACAGAAGCGTGCAGTGAGCTTCTGAAACCATTCCCCCTCAGCCCCACTGAACTACAGAAATCAAGACGCATCACAGTCAAGTACATACTTCTAAAACAAATTCTGAATGACAGTCGATTAGAGTAGCAAAACTAGTATTTAATGCAGTGTAAGCCACTTACCCTGTTCAAAAGTGGTGTGCTTATTTTTTTGACAATGTAATTGTCTTCCTGGCGCATTTTTTTCAGGTTCTCATAGAAAGCATCTAAGAAAATAAATACTGGCTATATTACAATTATATTAAAAACATACACAAACTAAATGTATACTGTACATATACATACATACATACATACATGTATATTCAACATATATATATATACATATATACATACACACACACACACACACACACACACAGATATATATGCAGATACAGTATAACGTACAATGCATGTCTATAATCTCATCCAGGTTGGGGAAGATGGCAGCCAGTTCTATCACACTCATGATCTCCTCCCTCTCCAGTGGGCGAGAAAACACAGTCTGCAATACGCTCAGCATGCGAACATGAGCGTGTTCTGTCGCAAACAACTCTGAGAGACACAGAGAGAGAAACACAGTCACAGCTGTCATCACCGTCCCTGCTACATAAGAAGGCTAACAAAAAGCAAGTGCCAGGAATCTTAGGCCTGTTTTACAATGCGCATGTAATTAGTACTCAACTGAAAACTTCTGAGAACTTTGTGTATTTTGGAAATTATTCCATGGTACCTCTGTGATACTTTTAACACGTACCATAAACCTACCATGGTATTCTTGAATGTACTTATATTCAAGAATACCATGTAAATACCATGCCATGTGAAATTTCAATACCATGGTTTTACAATCTGTAATATAAAATATAGTCAACATTTGTGAAACAGGCCTGATTTTCTACTTTCTTTATATTTGTTGTCATTACCATTTATGACTTCCTGTCTTTTGGTCTCCTTCTTGCTCAGTTTGTTCAGACTGTCACTGGAAGCAAGTTCTTTCCAGTTGGGCAGATCCTGCTCAAGCTCCAGGAGGCGCGGCTCCACCTCCTCCTGCTGAGGGGAGGGCCCGAAGGCAAGGCCAGTGAGGGACCCGTCAGGCAACAATCCACTTTCCACACTAAAAGACAAATAATGTGAAAAGTAACAAAGTGAAAAGAGATATAAATGTAGGAGGCATTGTAAAGGTTTATACAGATGTTAATTGATAGCTTAACACATTAACCCCTGTGCTGCTGTCTCCCGTGGATGGATGAATGAGTTTTTGAATATGCAATATGTGCGTGATGGTTAGTCGTTGTCTTACGAGTACTGTGGGGAGGGTGAGGGGGGGTGGGAGGTGGAAGCTGACTGCAGGTCCACGTCACTACGGGAGCGAGTCTGCTTGGCCCGGGTGGAGCCACCACGGCGAGAGTGACGGCGCTCCACGCAAAGGCTCTCGCTGCGGCGTACGTTCCTGAAGATCCAAGAGAGAGGGAAGGGGGGGAGGGTTGAAGAAAGACAAGAGGAGAAGAAAGTGGAGAGGTGAGGAGAGAGGAGAAGAAAGTGGAAAAGTGAGGAGAGAGGAGAAAGGTAAAGAAAGAGTAGGGGTATGGAGAAGAGGGTTAAGGAGAAACAAAAGAGATGAGAGTAGAGAGGATAGAAAAGGAGTGTAACAGAGAAAAGACAGAAAATGGTAGAGGAGTATGAAGACAAGTGATAAGGAGAAAGGTATGGAGACAGTGGGAATGGGTTAGAGTACGACAAGAGACAGACAGATGGTAAGAGATAGATGATAGAAAGGTTAGAGACCACAGACGTGAAGAGATGACGAAAAGAAAGTGAAATGTGAAGACAATGTTGTTAAAGCCTCCTTATAAGGTGTTAAGCCCTAGTTTACAAGAGAGACTCTAATTCACTCTCAGTAGAACTTAAAGACATTAACAATAACAAACACCTCCAGCTCTTTCTAATGTCTGAACTACTGAAACAGGATCTTTTACAACTTTATTTAAACGCCACAATTACATATGTATGAAACATTACTGCAGATAACTAAGCTCCATTCGTGCAAAGCGCACAAAAAGCACGCACTTCTGTTCCCAATACCTACAGCTAACTTACAGAAACCCAAAGACCTGAGAGAACCCAGACAGAAACCATACTTAAAACATACTTAGCCATGCAGTGAGTATGAATGTCTGTGTGCCTTTGTATGTAAATCTACAATTAAAATACAGACTTTTGGGAAACTCATGATGTTCTGTAGGTATCAAGTTGTTTTTGCATAAAGGCACTCTTGCATGGCAAGATTTTGCAGACGAAGAAGGTAAAGTGATTGTAAAACCTGCATGTGTTCCTGGTTTGTTGAGGAAGTCGCTGTTTAAGTTAGCCTTACCAAACACTTGCATTATTTACTAACTAGCACAAACAGTGTTTATATTACAGTATTACATCACTGTCAAGGGTACTATATTCTAGAAAATTTTGTCATGCAAGGGTAAGTGTTACCAAGCTTTTACATTTTATTTTACATATGTTCTAGATTATAAAATGTACTGAAGTGTATGTTGCATGTGTGGATCAGTAGCAAGTTGAGTCTGGCAGAAAATCCCCATGACAATCACGCAGACCCACCTTGTCTTCCTTCTGTAAAAACACAGGACAACGCACAATTACAGCAAACGGAATACAAATACATGAAACATACACCCAACCAAAACTGAGTCAATCTAATCTGAACCAGCTAAATTACTCTGGAGCATTGAGAACGTCGCCGAACCGCAAGAACAACAACAAAGCATAACACAGTGCGTAATGCCTCAGCTAAACACCAGACAACAGCAGTAAACAATGGATCCACATAAAAAAACTGTGCGCGATATGCACATGCTGTAAACAACGAGTAAAAAAAACGATATGCTTATGAAAATGTGTAAAAGCGTCTACATTATTCCCACAAAATTTTGTGGGACTGCACAATTACGCCCAAAATCATAACCGTCAACTATTTTCCCTTATATTTCCTGCAATTATTAACTTTAGTTTATAAAATTATGTTGAATTATGACTTAATTCGTGACCCTATATGTAAGCTATGTGGGTGCTGTGGCATAGTGGCTAAATTCTTAGCTCTAGTGCCCAAAAGGCTGCTGGATTGATCTTCACAAAGGAACAAGCAATCAGTGAGAAGCCAACAGATAAATGACGTCTGCTAATGACTGCATACTTACTACATAATCAAACAGAGGCAGACACAACAGCATAACCCTAAGTAGCCAGCAACGTTTATATCTGCTTATCTAAATAGCTTTAGATTTTGGCATAGCATTGCAGGATACAGCACTGGCTAACTGCACAGGACAGCTGCAGGACGCATAAACCACGAAAAACTAAAAGCTAACAAAATGACTCACATAGAACAACATTAGGCGGACAAGAAGACACATTATACATAGATATGATAATGAAAGTAGAGAAAGAAAAATATCACAGAAAAATTAATAAAAGTGAGAAGGTTAAGGAATGAAATGGGATGTAGGCGTGTATGTGCAGTAAGGGAGGGAGTAAGGGAGTGTCTTGGAATAGGTCTTTGTTGTCCATGAGGGCAGCGAATATTGCGGGCAGCAGCAGGAGCAGCAGCACACAGGAGGAACACAGCGCTCAGAGGGTCAAACCACACTCCTCTGAGTCAAAGCAGCAAGGGAGTTTTACCACGCTCCCTTAGTTGCAACATAAAAGACTGTAACTACCTTTATTTAATGAGTATCTGTACTTTTAGGGTATTTAATGGTTTGGTATTTATTTTCTTTTGGTTTTTAGCTGTCTTCTATATTTAGAACTGTTCCAAAATATAGTGAGCTACCTAGCTGCCTAATGCTTAAATAGGCAGGTGTCTTCCAAGGCGGCATTCAATCGCAATGCATTGTGGGATTGTCGTTTTTGCAAAAATGACGCATCTTAGGAAGTAGTATAATTAAGATGCATGACTTCCTAAGCAGTTTTTGCATTGAATGCCTATGCCTTAAAATGCTGTCTCTGTAGGCAGCTCACTAAGTTTTGGAACATAGAACTAAATGAACCCTTATACCCATAGAACCCTTATACTCTTTCCTTCTTTCTAACTCTTACCTGGTGCTATCCTGACTGTCCTCTAGGGGGATGTCAACTAGAGAGGGAGGTTCACTGATGATGAGGCCTACACCAGGGCTGACAGGAGACACATCTCCCCCCTCTGGCACTGGTTTAGGGTCTAAGCGACTGACACCTACAGAAGGAATGACACATAAACTCATGACCATCAATACATTTTGGAGGAAACATTTACAGCATCATTTATTTGCACATGATGTTTATTAACAGCATCGCTTATTTGCACACAATGCCTACTAATGTAATTACATAGTAAATGCACAGTTGTGAAGGATGGAGCACACTACCATAATCTGGCATCTGTTGCTATGACCACACATTGGTTGACAATATCTCATGCACATTTGAACATTTCCCCTTAAGAACCACAAACTCTTTACACTTGTATTTTGAGTGATTCATTGGTCAAAAAAAGGGGATACACTAAATAAATAAAATTAAAGATGAACTGATATAATTTCTTTTATTCAAAAAATACCGTGATAATATTGTTACCATGATTTCTTTTGGTCATTATAACCACAAAATATAAAATATGATACTGTGACAGCCCTAGAATTTTTTATTATTTGACAAATTACTGCTGTTATGGTCACTAAATAACGTACACAAACATCCTGTTCAAATACATTATAGAAAAGTGGACATGTAGGAAATCAGTAAGAAATATTTTCTGCACAGTTTTTATGATCCTCACCGATCTCATTTTGAAAGTCAGGGCTGGGAGTCACACTGACAGTGATGGTGGACCCTTCGCTGCTTTCTGAGCCATGGTTGCTGCCTGACCCTGCTGCCCCAGGCTTTCGGCCTGCATTGACGCTGCCTTCATTTCCAAGCACTCGTTGAGGTGGGGCACTTGTTTTGGGTGGCTTCACTAAATAGAGAGAGCAAGAGAGAGCAAAGAAAGAGATCAACACATCAATCGTGCGCTTTAAGGGCCTGAGAGCACCTCAGAGTAACGATTATGAAAGATGGACCGATGATTGGTGTGTGGTTTTAACAAGAAGATGTACGAGATGGATGAGCAGATGAAAGAATGAAGGGGGCAATCAGGAGTGTTAGTTATTCGTTTGGAGAAAGAATTTGAATGGGTCCACCAATTCTGTAGGTCTTGAGTAAAAGTGGATCAAACACAGAAAAACACAGCAATCACAAATATAACCAGACTAAGGCCCCATGCCACAAAGCATTCTCTGAAAACGATTTAGAAATCTGGGCTTTTCAGTTAAACAAATAAAACATACCAGTGATCACACAAAGACTTGAAACCAAGCATTTATAGCTCTTTCATCACAAAATGGCTATTAGAATACCATACCACATCTGATGGATAGGAAACCAAAAAGAAAAAAAAACACAAACCCCTGTGTTTGAAGTGGAACATGCAAACATGCAATTAGATCTTATTAGTAAGGGAATGTACCATCTAAGAGGAGAGGTTCTACACAAAGAGAACAGACCATAATACCTTCAAAGTCCAATCTAGATTGCTTACCATCATCTGCAAGAGGAAAACATAGCAACACAAACATGTTCCTTTAAATTCTTAATTAACGTTTTTTAACAACACTTCTTGCAGGCATATCAAATCTTACAGAACGTTTATGATTTTAAAAAACTAGCATCCTGGATTTTGTGTGTTGGTTTGAAATGGTTTATGCAGATGCCATTGACATTGTATGGTATGGGTAATTAGTGTGAATGGTTGACTGTAAATTAATTTGCACAGTGAAATAACACTGCAGGCTCTGTCAGTGAATGTGCGATTTAAGCAGGGGGTGTGGTCTGAGAAGGAGGGATGGAGGGCTTTTAGTAAATACGTACAGCTGATCCCGATTTTGCCTGGTTTGCCAGGTTTTCCACTTCCCCATGGTTGCTAAACACAAACAGAAAAAACACTATTAGAAACAAGTGTTTTTATATACACAACATGCTGACAACTACTAAAAATGACCTCATTCTCTACATTTACTGATGCAAGAAAACCATATTCCCAGTTTTTGTTTAGTTTATGACAAGATAACAGAATAGAGTTTAGGGTGTTGCTTTACATGCCCTTACATAACCATCTTAAAATCCTTGCTAACACATTTATTGACACACGGCATAAGGAACTTAAATTATAAAGCTCCGTATGCATATATAATTATAATAAATTATTAAGTATGACAACCAACCCTTAACACAGAAGGTACTGAAGGCCGCCACCCAGATTTAGCCTTCTTGTTGTCAAGTGCTCTAGTCTTGACTCCAAGATGCTTCATATAGAAGGCCACTGCTCCAAAGATGGAGTTACTGATAAAAAAGACAGAAATGGTCAATTATAGAGGTTAAAGGATCAAAGCATTGCTTAATGTGTTGGCCAGGATCAGTTCACTATATGCATGCTAAATCATAAAACTATGAAACTTAATGTTCCTCGGTGGGGTGGGGGTGGTTTGGAGGTTCACAAGTTCACTAAGTACAATAAAAAAATCTGCAGAGAAAGGGGGAGGAGGTATTGGAAAGGGGAGATACTGAGGACTGGAGGCGGAGCCTTTACATATGCATTGTGTCTTATTACACTCACAGATTAAGTGGCACAGCTGTGCATGACAAAATGAACAACTGCAACAGCTGCAAGTTCCACTGGCTCCACCCAACCTTATGAACACCATCTAACTTAAGTTCAGACTTAAATTTAAGCATAAGCTCATACAATAAACACATTTCGTGTAATGAAAAAAATCAAGCTGACTTTGACTAGTTACTGATATTTACATGAAAATCCCCTCTACAATTTTAACTTGAAAAACAGACTCAAACTACAGAAACATGTCTCCACGTCCATGTTTAGCCAAAACATTTAAAATGCAAAATCACATTACAAAAATAATAGAAAGGCATGCAAAACAACTTAAAAAAACAACTTACCTTTTGTCCTTGTCGGCAACAATTGAGGGACTGCAAATAAAAGAAACAAAATGCAATAATTACAGCAACAGCAAAAGAAAAGATGCAACCCAATGCTGGTTTAAAGAACTCACCGTTTAAAGTTAAGTAACATTTTTTCGCTCTCGTTCTCGACCGATTTTTAATTCTGTTTTAGGACGATGGAATCTGAAGTGTTCTTGCTTTTCCTGATTTGAAATCACTGTTGTATTGTTTTGTTCAGAATTCAAACTAATGAACATATTCTGTCACTTGCAAACAAAAAAACAAAAAAAGATCTAAAAAATGTTGTGCTGCATCAAGCTGGATGAAGTTTTGAATAACACCAAGCAAAAAAATGCAAAGATATGTTTTAGTAAAACAATGTCCTGCAAATTAGATTTCAAAACTACACTATCTTCTTAAACTGCAAAGACTACGAGAACATTTTCCTAAGGCACTGAGGCTGTCCTACTGCAATGTCCAAAAAGCAAACAAAGCATTCCGGCAGCGGAACTTGCTATTTAACTGTGTTTTTGTCTGATGCAACGAGCATGCAAGAACATGGAAATCCGATCCTTATGTTTTTCTATGAAAATACAAAAGGAAGAGTGTGATACGGAACCCCCAGCTCCTGGCCAATTAAAAACCTTGATCCGCCTATCAGATTTTGACTGCAGCCAATGAGAGGGTCTGCAAGTGAGGTCATTGCGGTTATACTGGGGAAGGAGAATGAATGAGAGCACAAGAAAGTGTGAGAGTAAAAGGACAGTGTCTAGAAGAACAGAGGATGATTGTCAGAGTGCATATAAAAACTGAATGAATAGCTATATTGACAAGCACACATAAAGAGAAGATTGTGCTGTGTCAAGTCTCTAAGGACACATTAGGTCTCTAATCATGTCAAAAATGAGTGAGACAACAGGGTTTACAATACGTTCTCTTGCCTCTTTATCTCTTTATAACATCATTTTGCCAATGGCAATCTGACTGTGCCTACTGCTATTGTTTGTGACCAGTATGACCGTGTATGAACCGTATGTCTGTATGAACAACAACCTCTGTTCTTACTTCCTCTCTCTGACCCTTGCCTTCTCCCCCTTTTTAATTTCTCTTTGGCAGAGAGCCAGAGAGCTGAGACTTCCTGCCAGCGTGGCACTTCTGACTGCATCCTCTCTTCACCACTTCCTCCGTTTCCCTCTCTCTTTCTTTGAAATTAGCAGGGCAGACGTGACATATATGTTTCAATTGCAATAACAGCTAAACCAGCTCTCAGGAATGTATAAACGCATCACATGCTACAGAAAATATATTTTTGTGAGCTTGAAGCCTGAATGTCATGGAGATAAAGCGTCTGCAAAAATATTCCTGACTGCCTTCACTGACCGCACAGCAAAGCAACATACAGTTTTGCTAGAGCAGAATGATTTATGAGCCAGTGACCTTATAAGCTGGTTCTTTTAACATCACATAGAACGATTCAAAAAGTCAAGAGTTATTCCTTTAAATCCCTCATTAAATCCATCAGAACAATTACAGAATCTGATTTATTGAACAGCTTGACTCGAAATGAAGCGCTTAAAACATAATTCACGGTTATTATTCACTGGTTCTTCATATTTCAATGAAAATTAAACTGATTCATAAACCATTTCAGAAGATGGTTATGTCTCACCATTATATAAGATTAGTATTCAGGTAGCAGACATGCATGGGCCCTTTGGTGTATAATCAGAAATGAGAGCCAGTTTACCTGCTGTCTCTCATTGTGCAGAAATAATGAACTGAATGGAGATTGTCAGTGTGTGTTCAGTGGAGACATAAGGTTCAGCAGTCTCCTCCTGTCTCACTTCCTGATCAGGGGTCCTCACTTCCCATAGGCTGTATAATATTAATGCTTAGAGACCCACGTTCACCCTTTAATGCGAATCCACTGCACTCAGTGACCCCCTGCCACTTAGGGCATCCAGGGTGCTGTGCTTAAAGTGACATTTAAAGAGATGAAAGTTTTTTCCATCATTCACTCACACTCATGTAATTTCAAACCTATATGTATTTTTTCCTCTGTGGAACACAAAAGAACATATTTTAAAAATGCCTCAGTGGTTCAGTGTCCATACAATGGAAGTCAATCGATGTCACTGATGTTTGTTTAGCAACATACTTGAAAATATCTTCTTTTGTGTTACTCGGAGGCAAAAAAAGTCATATAGGTGTGCAATGACATGAGGGTGAGTAAATGATAGAGGAATTGTAATTGTAACTGCATTAAGTTCAAGTGCAAAAAGGCCCTAACCATAACAAAGAACCTTTTAGGAACCCAGAACTGAACTTCAACAGATGCATCAGCTATTCCTCAAAGTTAATCTAGCTGCACATGAAGCACAAGAGTGAGTGGAGTGAATTCTAATAGGACTATTATAGAATTCACTCCACGGGGTCGAACAGCACAGCAGCAAGAAGATACTGTGCAGTATGACACATTCAATAGCTATCACTTATCAGCCAGTGAGTGAATATCGATAGAGGCTCAGGGGTTCAGATCTGTTGTGAATGCAGATTTGACAATAGCTGTGTTCTGTCTAAGTGATTTGAGGCAGAAAAGTGTTGAGATCAAACTGCCCTCTTCCCCACCGTGTAGACTGTTTTTCTCAGCAGGAAAACTAACAGCAGATGGTCAGAGTGCGTTCAGGGTTCAATTACAGGCTAAACAATGTGCAGGACATCGAAGGTGAAGTTCTGACTTTGTGTTGAGAATAACTGTATATAATTCACTTACAGTGAAAACAGATATAACAATACTGTATCTGTACTTTAACACCGTGTTTGTGTATTGGTATTTGTACATTAATTCAGACACCACCAATAAATACAAAGTGACACAATTACAACATGACTTGACTTAATATGAGATATTATAGGAAAGTACACTCGCTCCTCTGTGGCTTTGGTCACTTTCAACAACTGAAAATTTAGGGCTGAGAAAGCCTTCGAATGTGAGTTTTAATTACACTGTACAATCTCACTGAAAACTATGACAAAATACTCCACAATTCAACACTGGTTACAATGCACATGCAAAAAAAGCTAGACTGTAGCATTGATAGCTGTTAGCTAGGGTGTCCTGGGTGATGGCTGACTAGCCTAAGACCACCTCCAAGATCTACAATATGCTGCTCCCAAGATATTCCTCAGGTCCTTACTTTAATGCAAGTCTGTGGATTCTGTTATTCAAGCCAAAGTGTTAACAAAAGATATCAACAGTTAAACGGGGTGAGTGAAAAGTAACTAGACATTAAAAGATGGTAATAAAGTCCATATTTCCAATACAAATTTATTGAAACAAATTGTAAATGAACTTTATTACATAGAAAAATAAAAGCTAATTTTTAAATTTCAACGCCAGCACGGTGGCGTCAACCAGTTTCCTCAAACAGCCGGGGATGGAACACACAGTCTTCTGAAGGAAGTCATTTGAGATATTGCTTAGAGCTGATGGCGGTACTATCGGCGCAGGAAATATAAAATCCTATTTACTATCACCTATTTAGACACTGTTTTATCATGACTCCAGTAATACTACATGTTCTATAGCCTAGTTTTAATGCTCAGTTACTTTTCACTCACCCTGTAGAATAATAGAACGGTATGAGAGATGAACGGTATGCTTACTTGGCCTCAACCATCCTTTCCAGTAAGGATTCAGCTACAGCTTTCTCCTTCATCTCCATGGGGATGCGGTCAGTGGGACGATGAGACTCCACATCATTCAACTCACGCTCGTTAGGAGTCATTCCCATCATCCTCTTCTGCCTAATGAGGGAAGAAGGACAAAAACAGCACTTGAGCTTCTCTACTCTTAAAGGAATAGATGTGCACCTCTATTTCGACATTAAGTCATTGCATGCCTTGTGCGAACACAAACATTCGTTTTCATCAACATCATTTCAGTGGATTAAATTAGTAACCAAATTTGACTAAAAAATACAAATTTAAAAGGTCTTCACAGCTGGTTCGTTTCATCATTGAGAACCTCTGCTCCTCTGGCTGGTCACTGGCTCTCACCTGAAATCCTCCAGCTGTCGCAGTACCTCTGTAGCCTGCATGAGCTGAACCTCATAGGCATAATGCTTCTGTAGTTCTTCACTGATCATGTCTGGACGCGTGCGATCTGAAGGAGCACAGAGAGGTTGAGTGTGGCTGGATATAATAACAGTTCTCATGTGCAGGGATGTGTTTGCACTAAATCTAATACAAGAGAGGTAGTTGGTAAAAGTATGAATCTAAATTCAGGGAGGAGAATGTGATGGTTAAGGCTTTACCCAGTTCAAAGGCTATGCTGTTTGGCACTGTAACTCTGAGAATCTGTAAGATAGAAAGAAAATGATTTCAAGCCAAACCTTACCCTAAAAACAATTTTTTTTTATTCTGTTATTATAGATTTTTCTTTTTTCTGCATCTTGAGAAATCTTAGCGCAGCTCTTTTCATACAGGTTTATAGTAATCATATTTGTCAAGCTCAAAAGCTCAAGAAAGATTCAAGAAACATAAAGTAGTCTGTATAATATGTTTTTTTTTTTGCAGTATAAATGTTGTCTATCAATGAATGTAAAAAGCTACATTAAGATTCTTCAGAAATACTCCTTTTATGTTTCACAGAAAAAATATAAGCAAATATGTACTTTTGTGACAACATATGGGCAAGTAACCTTTTTAATAGCCAATTTTGTTAAACTATTCATTTGAGACAGTATATTTACACTATGTAATACAGTAAACCTCCAGCAGAGGTCACAACAACACAAATAAGCAGAGCTGCTGTACTACACTCCCTCCAGTTCAAGCTCACTTCACACAGGTCTACAGCTGTAATACCAACTCATTAAATATGTGCACAGAAATAAGGGAAAGACTCAACACTAAAAAATAAAAAAAGAAAGCAGTCATTCATCAGTGAGATCATTCCCATGACCCAAACAGGAAGTCACGGTCAGACAAACACTCTGCTGGGAGACAGAAAGAGAAAGTCTAAAAGGAGAATCAAGAACACAGACAAAAATGTCACATACAAGATAAGGGGACAGACAGGAAGAGAGACCGAGGGGAAAACAAAAAGACAAACACTTGGTACAGGAAAATAGAGTCTAAAGAACAGAGACAGATGGGTGGTAAAAAATGAGGGGAGAAATAACCTGATAAATCAAGAGAAATGAAGAGAAAGAGGCAAATCTTCAAACATCCACATGGTTAACGGACTACACACCCCTGATTAACACATGACATGTATTTTTGTTTAAATCATTGTCTAAAAGAACCATAAGAACTATTTATACATTTAAAAATAGACTTTCTTTGCTCAAAACAATGAAAAGACCCACTATCATTTTTACGGTTTTATGAAGTTACACAATTGATGGAGAGCAGATGACTCATGCGATAAATAAAAAACATCTTTAAAAAACTCCAGAACATTCCCTAAGGGGTCTAACAAAAAAACACCATATACAGAGAGCAAGACTGAGAGGTGTGACAGAACAAAGAGTAAGACTTGTACAGTGAAAACCTAATTTGACAGCTGAGTGTCCAGAACGCTTCTCGCTCACATACCGCTCCTTTATCCAGGAAAGTGTTGTAGAATTCCCCAAAGTGTTTCTTGGTGTCTTTGGCATTGAAGTTCTTGAAGAGGTCAGCGTGAAGGTAACACAGCTGAGTCAGAGGAAAAGAGAGAGCTTTAAAAAAAACTGACAGATTTAGACACCAAAAACAGAGAAACGGGGTGTGTTAATAGTACTGAATCATAACAGAGCTGTTGGGATGGTGATACGTGCTATGTTTGTCTAAATATGGGTTTGACTGACTGGATGGAGAGGAACCTGAACGTTTGAAAATTTTAGAGGCTCTTTCGGGACACGTGTTAACCAATGAGAAATGAGGGATGACAGACAAGCAAACCAATTTAAAATGAATGAACACAACACAATACAAGAGCTGTTGGATGTGAAACCAAACAGCTGGATGAAAAAAACAAACACTTGTCTTACTCAAGAAAATATTAAAGAACAGTTCACTCCAAAATTCTGTCATCCTCAAGTTGTTTAAAATCCAGTTTCTGCTTCTACTTACACAAAAACATTCTCTAAGAACAAACAAAACAGCATAAAACAGTCTATATAACTTGTGTGCTATAATCTAAGATCTCTTTAGTCAAAGCTTTCTTGTTGTTGTATGAAACACAGCAGCCTGGATCATTTGATAAATTCCTTTTGTGTTCCACAGAAAAATGCAGTGAGAGTGAAAAAATGATAACAGAATTTTATTTTTGGGTGAACTATCCCTTTCACACAGTGTGGGCCCAGAGGTTACACTAAATGTCTACATCAATTAAGGTCACGTACACTGTAGCACAAACCAGGAGAAAGATAAAGGACTTAGTTTTGGGAGACGGTACCTGGGGTAGACCACATTGGCTGCATGCCAGATAAGAGGAGAGATATCATGCTTTATCATATGAAAAGGGATTTATCTGAATACAGGTAAGCAAAGATACATGACAACCCCCCACCACCCCCAAGCGCATACAAAACAGACACAGGTTCATAGCTGAAAAGGAGGCAATATTAAAAACTCACAGATCTCACATACTTGAGTAAATGCAAGCATGCACACTTGCTACAATAAATAGAAACGCATCCGGTCGGTTCTTACCACGGGAGCGCAGTCAAACTGAAGCATGACATGATGAATGAAGACCAGCAGGTGGGTG
Organism: Botia almorhae; assembly: GCA_036877575.1. Classification (NCBI taxonomy): domain Eukaryota; kingdom Metazoa; phylum Chordata; class Actinopteri; order Cypriniformes; family Botiidae; genus Botia; species Botia almorhae. The sequence goes on from JAZGTJ010000463.1 coordinate 61,359, forward strand.
GGTCTGGACTTCAACAGTTCAATACTGTTAAAGTGACTGCAGTGATCATCCACCATCTGACAAGATAAAAGTGATTTAATTAAAAGAATGAAAGTCCATCCACTGTGCAATGTGTAACTCGCTTATATTTACATGTGACACACCACTTCTCACCACTTTACATTTATGCATCTGGCAGACATTTTTGTCCAAAGCGACTTGCACTGCATTAAAGCTATATACTCCGTATATAATCAGTATGTGTGTTCAGTGGGGCTCGAACCCATGACCTTTTCACTGCTATGCAATGCTCTACCAGTCGAGCATCACTCCTCCTACAGATTACATTCCCTCACATGTACACAGCATATCTGTACATACTTCATTCTGTCATTATGTACAGTAAATACAATTATGTGTGTATGTCAGGGGAGGACACCACTTACTGGTTGCTCATCATTCTCAAAGTCTTCATCCTCTGCTCCAATTATACTCATGGCTAGATTAGAACACTGAGCACCGGACAGCCCACGCTGCAGAGAGCGAGAGACAAGGAGATAGACAGAGAGAGAGAGAGGAGAAAACATTTATAAGTGTAAGCTAAGAATGCATTCAATTGAGAGGGTAACGTTCGGGTAAGGGAGGAAAGTACTGTAGCCATCAGCCAGTTGAAAATGCCAGGACAATGGCTCACTCAAACACAATAAAGACGATATAGTAACAAAGCCCAAATAGTACACACTGTATGCAATATTATACTGCAAATATTCTGTGATCAGTTACTGTTATAGTCATTGACCGGTAAACTCTATGTAAACACCAATCAGCATCAGGGTCCAGAACAATCAGTTTTATATTCCATAAGCCTGACCAATGAATCTGGCCACTGGCTGTGAAAGTAAGTGTTTTACTGTTAGAGCTGCTGAGAACAAATTTCCTCTGTCAGCATTATGCAACAATATTAACTCAGTGGAAAGACTCAAAATCCCTGTCCAAGTTGAACTCCAGCGATTTGAAACACAAACACTCAATTCTCCAGTACAAACAAGCAGGCAATTGTGCCAAACATTACAAACTCGAATCAAACTAGCGGGTTGTGTGCACTACAGCCTTAATCTCAGATAAAATGCGTATGTGTGTTTACTTGTAACATACTGAGTGATGTGCTGTTTATTTTGCTTGCCAGGAGTTTTTATGGTGATGATATCCCTAAAAAACCCAGCAAGAAGGTTGGGTACTGTTAAAAGAGGCTAAAACAAACACCAATACATAGCCATAAGCAATACCTACTTTATCGTGATTGGTTGAAATGATGTGTGCATGAGAAAGTATTCGTGTAAGTGGCTATATATGGTATGTGTTTATTGCTGGGCTTGACTCTGGCTGGGTCACATACATAAGCTATATATTAGGTTCAAACACTCACATACGGAACGGGTCTGTTACATATAAGCAAATAAATATAAGTTTTAACTACATCCTAATCTTGTTTAGTGTAGAGGGTAAACTTTAACTTTCTTGGCCTGAGATTTATATTGTGTGTTTACCTGGGAGTCACTTATAAAACTATACAGTACGTTACAACAATCCGTGTGTACTAAAACATAAGGCGCAGTCTCAATCACAATATTACACACCTTTGTGTCAAATGCATTTATCGGTTTTCACTCGCAGTAAATAATTTTGCATCTCTGCTGACGGAATAAATCAAAATGGGTTTTTGTGAGCATAAGACGTTTTAGCTGGTCTGGTACTGTGGAAAACATCTTGGAAAATGTAATTACTCCATCTCTGTTAGCATCGAATGGAGACAAACAAACAAAAGCATCCCCGGATACCTTTACCCCATTATGGGCGTCTTCATAATCCATGCTGTTGTATGTCGGGCCAACGCTGGTTAACTGAGCTCCTGCAAAGACACGACATTATGAATGAATGGAGCGACGGCCTTCATCAAACAAAGAAACACAAACAAGTGGAGCACATACAAATATACTGCCAGGGGCAATCTGGATGGGCCAGCAGATACAAGCACAGAGAGCTGAGAACGAGAACATCAGAACCAGCCAATAAATCAATAACAGACAGACTCTGGTGGAACAACTGGACCCAGATACGCTTTATCAATGAGGACGAGTTTGAATGAGTAACAGTGGCTTTAGTTTTCTGTAGTCAAAGGATCCATTGTTTGCTTTATTTGTTGTGTCCCTTTCTTTATTATGTTAAGCCTTTGGAGTTGTGGATATGAGAGAATCCACCAGTGCTGGTGAGAATCGGACAATGTCTGTTCACTGGCCAGCGTTCTGCTGATATATTTGTCCAACTGTTCTTCAATATCTAAAACAATGGCTTCTTATGATCCAAGTCTAGAGCTATTTCAATGAGAATCAATAGTGGCACTGGGCGAAGGGCTGAACCCAACTGCATGGAGCTATACAGTAAAAGTACACTCACATGGGGACAACAAAGCAGATAGCAGGGGAATGCCTTTGCATACCAGACGACCCTATGGAGCTGCTGGGACAATGGCTTTGTCCTCTGCACTGGAGCAAGTGTGATAGCGGAGGCCTAAAATAACTGCTAATGGAGCCGTGTTTGTGTTCAGGGTTTATCAGCTGCTTTCATCAGCACAGTCTCTGAGATCTTCAAAGCTCTCCAAAGAGCTGCGTCTACAGTGTAGGCAAGCATACAGAGAGAAGTGAGAGAGAGAAAGAGAGAGAGAGAGCTAAAGCTACAGAAAGAGAGGGAGGGAGGAAGTGGGTGTAATTTCCTCAGGAAATGATCAGAGGCATTTTTTGTTAACCTCTCTGTAAAAGTCATGTTCAGAGTAACGGAGAGCACAGAACAAAGGAAAACAAAAGTGGGACATACACTTGAGTGAAGTGAAAAGATTATGGAGGCAATATGATAATGATGATGCTGTACGCTCTTTCTTTTTACATCAACAATAAGATTCTTAACCTAAATTAAGCCCTTAAATAAAGTTTTAGGATTTTCAAAAATTAAAAAAAAAATCTAAAAATAAAGATTTCTTTGCTACTAACCAAACAAGCAAATTTGCAACATTGACCAACACATTTATACAAAACGTTTCTTGTTTCCATTAAACAAACCAGATGCTCAAATCAGGACTCTGGAATAAAATGGATCACCAGGTTTTGCCATGCCAGCTTGAGTGAATGCTGACATTAAAGCAAAAGAAGGGTGTACGAATGCTTAGTATATAGCTTAATTTGCAAAGTATTATGTATTAAAATACTAAACCAATGCATATTACACATGCATATTGTTTTTTTTTATCCCCAATATATGCGTTTAAAAAAACTAACGAAACTCGGGAGGAAAAGAGAGGCAGACCAACAGATAAAATGGAAAACAGCAGATGACATCAAGACAAAACCTTACAAAGTAAAGGAACAAGGAATGGTGAACATTAGTGATGCAACTCTGTTCTCAGCATAAGCATATGTGAGGCCTGCAAAATTCATGCACTTTCAGTATGATTCAGAGGATGACAACAGGCTTTTATGAGAATTACATGCTAAAATGCCATTTTGATAAATGACGACCTAAAAGACATTTTAATACACCCAAAGCTTTCAATAAATCATCTCAACAGCTGTCGAGATCAATCAGCCAGCATTAAACACAAGCTCTCTTCAATAAAGAGAGAGACAGTGACAGTGCTGGTCCTCTGCTACACAACGTCTGGAGATTTGACTGAGGATGAGAACACTGCGGCACTGGGCTGTTACAGGCAGGGTTAATGAGGTCTAACTCTATCTCTTCATAAACTATGACATGACTGCTCTCTCCCTCTCTTTCTCCCTGGACCGTGTGGTATTTCAATACTGCAGGAGATTAGAGATGTCTGAGCTTCTCTCAGAGGCAGCTGCTCTAATAAGAGCAGAGGAAGGGCGGCGTGCAGGCATGTGGCCTCACTGCCTGTGTGAAGACAGAAGAGAACAGAGCTGTTGAGAGGTGTTAACTTTTCAGTAACGCTTTCTCCTCTCCTTGCTTTCATTCTCATCTTCTTTAAATCCCTTTCATATTCTCCCATATCAAGGGTAGCCAACTCTGCAGAAATTTACTCTTAACCATAACCAAACACACCTGAACCAGCTAATCAAGGTGTTCAGGATTACCTGAGAACTACCCAGCTAACAGGGAACATTTTTAAAACATTTGCTAATGTTTTTTAAAAGTTCTCTCAAAGCTATCATAAAAAGTTCTTGGCATTACCATTTATAGAACTTTTTGACTTTATATATCATATATATCAAAATGATATGTCTTAAGTTGTTACAGAAGAATAGCCTTCTTATAACCAAACATTAACATTAATACGACGACTAAAAAGCTGGTTGTTATAAATATTCCCAGAACATTCAAAATAACATTTAAAGTGTTTTTATTACTTAATGAAAATGTTAGAAAACCTTCTTACAACCCAAAATTAGTGTTAGTAGAGTACAGACTGGTGTGTTAGGAGCAAGATATGAATTAAACTCAGCATGAAGGCTGTCCAAAATGTTAAAAATAATCAAACCAAAAATCTCTCAACGCCATTGTGACCGGTTTGGTCAAAACTCACATGACTCATTGCTTTACTGCAACATGCTTGTTTAGGACATGCTAAAGGACTTCCTATTGCATTAAAAATATTGCGCTGTCAGTCACTGAAAGAGAACAAGGACAAATTATGCAATGCCATTATTTCACACTGCATGAACACGATTATGGAATGGAACAAAGATTAATCTAGTAAAGAGGAAACAAAATAACAGCTTTTAATTTACCCTGCTCCACACTTTCATCTCCCGTTTTATATACCTGCTAAACTTCCTGTTGTTTCTAATGGACATAAACACTGCCTGGAATATCCTACAGGCATCCGTCTGAATACTCAGAAGCTAATCAGACCCATGTCTCTAAGTTTCTCAAAACGCCAATTCTTAATGTTTTCTACAGTAGCCTGTTCTACCATTGGGCATATTTCATGACAGTATCAATTACCACTGCTTTTTAAAGCCGTTTGTAATATCTGAGGAATTTTCAGTATTAGAAGAAACTAAATCAGTATGATTCAGTCAAGCAAATATGCTTCTCTTGAGATGCATAAAAACATGTTGGATGAGGTTGGCAAAGCTTGTGAATTTTCCAACTACCTCCTTACCTCAGTCCTACCTCTTTCCATCTTCATCTCATTTTCGTACTCAGTCTCGTTGAGGTTGTGTGTTCATCCCAGAATCTTACACAAACTTTTGTTGACTGGGTTGAACTATTAATTAAATATCAAGGAGGTTCTTACAAACATCTGCCAAAATTATCACAGTATGACATAAAATGACTATAAAGGGGTCAAAATGGCTGCATTTGAATTCAGTCAGAAAAGAAACTGTGTGAGCCTGTTGTGCATTAGCAAATGCTTTAAATTGGAGAAAGGTGCCCACCTTAGTGCCTGACCGGCTGATCAGAATTACAGCTGAGTAAGAGTTTAGTTGTAGGGGGTTAACCACTGTCTTACGGATGCAAATGATGGCAAGCAGTGGGACAGTTTGACCAGGGCAAAGCAGCATAGATAGGAAAAGCCACGACAGCCTGCAATCTCCTCCTAACTGTTTCCAAATGTGGGCTCTAAATACGAGGAGTAATCAGCATGCTGCTAACACAGGGCCCTTTGACTGCACACAAACCTGGCCTGTGCAACTGCCCAGTAGACCTGCTCCACCAACTGGCACACAGACTGGGAGTCAACGAGTGTGAGTGTGTGTTTGTGTGTGTGTGTGTGTAAGAGTGAGTAAATGTCTGAATATGCGTCTGTGTTTGAGTGTATGCTGGATATTTTGCGTACATGCATGTTCTCACATTGGGCATCTCTAAACGGAGCACAGTTCGCCCATAACTGTCCATCATGTTGCATTTGCGTCCAGTGGTTGAGAGCTGGAGGGCAGGGAATGCCAGGAAGCTCCAGCATAGTGATACACAGCCAGGAATAAACCCACCCTCCTCCAGCCTATCCACCTATAACAGATGCCAGAAGCTAACCATGTATAACCCTGTCACTAAAGAGCAATTCTTAAACAAATGCTTGAGAGATGACTATCTACTATGCCTGAAAATGTGCCAAATACGCATGAAAAAAACAACAAAATGTAAACCCAAGGACTTTGGTCAAAACAAGTCTCAATGGAGACAGGTGATCACACCACGCTTCACAGCTCAACTCCTGATCTGAACACTGGCAGCATCACCACATCAAATAATTTTCCTGCCCTCCGCCATCCTCACCCACTTTTCCCTCCGCTGTCCTGTCACGGCATCCATCATTCTGTCAGTTCATCACTCCACCCTGGGCGATCTGACTCAACCTGACTGCAACCCGCTTCTCTTCACCAGTTCCTGAATTCATCACCTTCCACCGGCAGACATCTGAAGAGATTTGGGAACACCACAACACTGTCTGCCATACGACCATACATCAAACATACAGAGATGGCAATAAATTATTCCACCTGTTAACTATTCATTCTGCCTGACCTGTAACTAACTGTAATGTGTCTAAAGGGGAAAAGCAGGTGTTACTTTCACGCAGTAATTTAAAGTCTGAGGTCATTTACTCACTTGTAGAACACAAGAGAAATTTTAAAAAATGCTGACGGTGCTGTTTTTCCACAACAATGAAAGTAAATGGGAACCGATGCTGTCACTAATACACTAATATAGGCACTAATACTTCCTAAAAATCTTTTGTCCTGGAAGAAGGTTGGTCAGATGAGTTTAGAACAACAAGACATGAGTTAGCAATAACAGAATATTCATTTTTGGGTGAACTATCCCTTCAAATTATTCTGTATTTAATATAAGATTACAAGATAGAATGAAAGATTATCATTCAATTCAATTTCATTTATATAGCGCTTTTTACAATGTTACATTGCTTCAAAGCAGCTTTACAAATAATACAAAAAGAAAATTAAAAAAAACACAGAACAAATGTCAGACATCATAGTAGTAAATTTTGACTCATCCCTGTAGTTGTGTTAAAAAGAACAGCCAATAAATTTACATTAATACACTTATGATACTTATTATTATACCAAGCAGGTGAACATGTAGTGTGAAGATTGTTTAAAAAAGCACAACTTCTGCAGAAAATAGTTAATACATTTTTGTAAATTTTCATCAGTCAGTAGCTCATGGAGGCACTCTTAAACGAGTCCTTTCTCAGTGGTCGCTTTGATTAATCTCTGTCTCTCTTTCCTTTCCATTTCCACCCGATTCAAAGTGTCCTTTTTGTACCTCAGTCTTTCCTCTTCATACATAACACAAGTTTCATGCACTCTCTTAAAGAGACAGTTCACCAAAATTAAACATTCTGTCATTATTTACATAACCCTCAAGTTGTTCCAAACCTATATGGAACGACTATCTTTTTTCCATTACACACAAAAGTAAACTGACTGACAACCTCAAGTCACCATTCACTTTTATTCGATTAGAAAAAGCAGCATGAAAATTCTTCAGAATGTTGTTTCTGTTCTCCACAACAGAAATTCATACCTGGACCAACTTTAGGGTAAGTGAATAAGGACTTGTTTGTTAACAAACCTTTCAAAACTCTATGTTTCTACCTTGATACACATAATGTGACCGCACCCACTTTTACATCATGAACCACAACCACAATTCACACAGAACACATCCACTGACCACTTTCATAAATAACCCTTCCACCAGTACATGCACCACTACTATTACTCATGACAGCACATTCAAAAGTTCTTTGTTAATGAGACTGGAAAAACCAACAGTTAATGTTGCTTCAGCAAAATGTGCCCAAAACATTACATTACAAGTATACACTTCCCCAGCACACTGTGACAGCTTTGTCCCTGTATGAAGACGCATAACATAAGTCATTCAGATGTTCTATTTATTGCCCCTCTGATGTGGACTGAATTGCAGGCGTTCTTATTGCTAATATACAAGCCTACTGTCTTTAGCTATTTGTAAACTCACCAGAAAGACCCAATGAGCTCATCTACAATTACGAGCAACAAAGGCAATGCAACACTTATGTTCTTCTTTTAACCACTACAAGAAACTACTGTATTGTGACACTGTTTTCTCACCTGCTGCACAGACATGAGCACCCATGCATGCAAAAACTGTGAAAGTAATTCTCAGCGGAGAATTTACATATCAAATACCTTGTTTTTCTCAGCAGAATTTAAGAAAAAAATTAAGAACATTTTGCTTGGCATTTGGTCCGATTACACCAATTACAAAAGGACCAAAAAAAGGTAAGTAGACAGAACTCGAGGTAGTTATTTTAATTTATTATTTTAATGGTGGGTATTTTAGCAAATTACGCCACCCTTTACTTTTTCACATTGCTATCTACCATCTTTTTTAGAGTAATTTAGCATATGCATCTTGCTATAATTCCTACTGTCTAATGAGGGGAACAAAACACAATCACTTACTGTCTGTGGTAAATCAACACAGTGCATAAAAGACTAAGTGTGTACTCACACTAGGAACTCTGAACTGTGCCGGAGCGTATTTGATCCCAAAGTTCGTTTGACCAGTGTGATCGCTGCGAACCGTGCCTCGGACAAGCACGCTCAGGCTCAGTACAAGGCAACTGTAAGTACACTCAAACAGTGAGAAAACATAGAGGGACAAGATTGTCTGGACAAGATCGCTCTTGACTCTTTAAGAGAGAGAAAGAAAAAGAGAGACATAGAGAAAGAAAAAGAGAGGCAGAGAGAAAGAAAAAGAGAGACAGAGAGAGAGATGAGCGATTTCAGAACAGGAAGAGGAAGTGGCAAGGCCCCCATTGCATCAGTTATTATCCAATCCAATGACAAATCTGGGCGCAAAGCCTTCAGCACTTGACTCTAATTTACACCAATGTAAACAGAAAACGACATGCTGGATAACATTCAGAACATCACAGAGTAAACGGTCCAAATCTTTATTGTATTGTACGTACCTTAAATATTTTTGCACAGATGCATGCTTGCTTGCTTTAATATCCTTAATACACATGGATTCGAACCTCACAGCTCATCTACACAGCTTGTCTAAATGACTTGTGTAACAAGCTAATCATTCCCGTTTTTCACCGATTTACTGTAATTAAAAATCTCTTTGTAAAGGGCTTTATCACTTAAAGCCATTAAGGCCTGAAGCTCTTTGTTGTTGAACTAAACCTGTTCTCAGTCACTTTGTGTCATCTTCCTGTTTTTGTGTTATGTTCTTCAGTATCGCAATACCACAAAACTGCTGCAAGTACAACAATGCTTTTGTTTGTGAATTCTGTGTATCAGTCTTACCACATTGCAAATAAATTTGGACAGTAATGGCCTTTTAAAGAATTAGATATTCCAAAAGTAGCCCTAAAAAAGTTGAGCAAATACGATTTTAAAGGTGACACATCATTTTGGCATGCTGAGCCTAAACAAGCTTTGGCTCACTAATACAAAAGATGCTCAGAATTTGCCAAAATGCAAAAGAAAACAAGAATATCTACAAAGCTTATTTACAACAACATTGGGACGAGAAGAGGGGCAGGCAGGTTAACGAATGACTGCAATTTCTCTTCAAATGCACCCAATAAATATGAACAAGACTCACTCCATGAAGGTTAAAGTAATCTAATCCCAGTTCACTCTACCTGTCAGATGCTTGTAGCTAAGAACTACATCAAGACTAACGATGTTTCTTAAGTGCTCCTCACCCAAATATGTAATAGCCTACAGTGGTTTCTGCACAACAAATTACATGGAAGCCAAACATAAAATGTAAACAACGGCCTACATCGATTTACCTTGACATGCGCTTAAACACATCTGAGACTGGCATTAAAATTCAACTTTACATGTTGACAAACACTACAGCTAACAAATAATTGGCTATAAATTGTCAATAAATCATAATTCATAACAAAAACGCGTTTTTGTTTTACATCCCAAGCCATAAAACGTCTATTAACAACTAAAGTTGACACAAGCGGCATGTATGAGGTAATGGTAACACTTTACAATGAGGTCTCATTATTAGTTATACACTAGCTAACAGGAAGGTAGAATGAGCAGCATATTTTGCACCATTAATTAATCTTTAATACAAACACAATTGTTCATCGTTCGTTCATTGTGCATTAACAAGTGTTAACAGATAATATTGTAATGCAAGATGCATAAGTAAATGCATTTATTAATTACCTAAGATTAATAAATACTGTATTTGTATTAATTGTTAGTTCATATTTACCAATGTTGGTAACGTGACGATAATGTTTACGTTGTTCTTGCATACAGCCCAGACAGGTCTTCAAGGTATCTAATCTGAAACTGTTTATCTGTCAAATAGCGGTGGCGATTTTAACTGCTCATTCAAAACATCTGAAGTACGCGAATTTCTGATACAATCGTAGCACTGGGTTTGCTAAAAAAAAAAACAGCGACCGAAATAACAGGAATGCAGGCAAACGTTATATTGTAGCCAAGCACAACATTCCTCTAGCTATGCAGACAAACTGGCACGATCGTGCTAATCAAGCATGCGAATTCCCTTCGATGACAAATCACATAATACCCCAAAAAATCAATAAAATTACACAAAATCCCCACACGCCTCCAACATCTTGTGCCTGTAATTAATAAGGCATTTAATGTTAAAACTTACCTTCTTAATAATAGGTGAAACGAAGTGACAAGCGCCTGTGGAGGCTTCCTGTTTTAAAGTTGTCGGAGGTCGTTGGAAAGAAACATTGTACGCGGAAGTGGAGACAGATCAAGCGCGCCGTGTTTGACAACAGATACAAAAGCAGGGCTATAACATTATTATGCGACTGGGTAGTTAAAATAGATGTGTTCAATGATTTCCGAGGGCTATTTCTCTCCGCTATAAACAGGGTATATTATGAGTTTGAAATGTAACTTTTCGCAGACCACTGCCTCTTCCTTTATGACTTGCGACCACCAGAGGCCGAAAGATGTCCAAAAATTTCACAGATCCGTTTCATGTATGACCGTATAGTTCCGCGTAGTGTTACACTGAATTTGTTCCCCTCAATTTATCCGCGGATACACGTGTTTGTGAACAGTACGACTTATGAATATGTTCTTGATTAAAAAATAAAATAAATATGTTCTTGATCATTTGATTTTTCTTCTTAGTTTGTATTGTATGATAATCGCGCAACTTACGTAAAAGGCGGCCATCCTAGCGTGCATTTGTCGTATTTAAATATAAAATATACTGCACCTGATGCATGCTGTCATAGATTATTGGTGCATGCGCAGGAGGCCTCTGGTTGTTTTTATCATCGTGTATTTTCATTTCTTTAATTTGGTATTTTAAGCACGTCACTTACATGTCAACTTGCTGTAAAGAAATCTCACATATTCTTGAAATATGACAAAATAAACAGTAAATGCAGTGGTTCCTGACAGCACATGTCAGAACAGACAGAAAACGTGGGATGTATTTTTATCTACAATCATATATAGCACAACAGTGAATAACTCAAACTCTTACAACTGAATCTCCAGAATAATGTTTATTGCTGTTGAAGATATTACTCTTTGTTATTATTTTTTGTTCTAGTCATCCTTTCTGTTTTAAATTTCACAATAAAACAAAGAAAAGCTTTACCGTAAGGTAAATGGTGTTTTCTTTTGTCAGTGTGTACACACAAATACACAAAGTCTATGTACAGCTGCAATCTCTTTTAGTATGGGCAAGTTGGGGACCAGAAAGCAGACCAACCGTCATATAACAATTATTTTCTAAAATCAGATAAGTACCTATCTAAGAACCAGAAGAATATCGAAGAATGTTGTTGCCACTTTTGCCTCAAAAGTACCAAAAATGTTGTTGGTACGTTCGCCTCTGTAGCAAACAAGAGGACTACCTCTTTCTCCACTGTGTCTAAATTACTAACCTGTTAATTAATGTGCATCATTACTGTGCATCATGTCTTTACATTCAGATTGGATAATCATCTTACAATATCAACTGTAATAATTAGCAGAAGACCCTAGTGCCTCGGTCCGGTAAGGTCATCTGCTTTGAAGTATCTGGAGAAACAAATTCTTAGGGCACAGAGAAAGCAGTTACAAATTTGCACACATCCCAATCTAAACTCTACCCTTATGAGCAATATAATAAAGCAAGTGCTCACTCTCTGTCAGCTTTGGGTCACTACACATATATACTTATCAATTTCCTTGTCTTATAGATCACTCTTCATTTAGATACAGAGTAAAATGACACCAATACAACTATCCCATATAGTAACAGTAATTAAACATAATGTACACAATAATAAAATATATACAATGAAATAGATACAAACTTTAAATATTCACTGACATGAGCAGTATTGACCCTCTCAATTCTATTCTATTGTCTCTCATTCTCAGTCTTATAAAGTCTTTAAAAGACATAAATAGACTGAAGTTAAAAAGACTGGACATGAACAAACATAAATAAATAAATAGTTTTAATAAACTAAATTAAAAGTTGTTTTTGGGAAACTATGTAGGGCTTCAATATATGTATAACCACAAGATGGCAATGTTTGACCATATATTTGTCAGAATCTCTTAGAATCAGCACAAATAAGTATTTTATTGCAACACAACTGAATTACCTACTAAAATACTTATCAGTGTTGCCATTATTGCCTTTTGTTTGTGTTATACTGTTCAGCGAAATGCTGTATTGCAGAGCTTAGCATTAACAACTTTTGAAAGGGTCTTTAAAGTACACCAAGCAGAACAAATTTACCGCCTATCTCAGCAGGGCAAGAATGCAGTGCAATTCAAAAAGTTTGTAATAAAAGTTATGCATATTCCTTTACTGTGCTGTCTTGGCATAAAAATAGCTCCTCATCACTATTTTCATCTTAACAGAGAATACTTTAGATATTTAAATACTGTCATCTGAATAAGCTGCGTTTTGTGCTGCACAATTTCTTTGAACAATACAGTCTCAAAATGACTGACTGTTTTTATAGTCTTAACTTGACACACTGTGCGCTTCATAGAAATTAAGAGCTCTGATACTGGAAATGCATAACCAAATGACCCCAGAACAGATGAAGGACAAAATAAAGTGGAATTGTACAGCATTACTTCACTAATGCAGAAATACAGAGGGAGAAAAGAGAAAGAGAGAACCTTCAAGACATCAAAAAATCACACATCAGAACATATTAACTGTGAGTAAGTTTAAGTGTCTCTGTTTCTCTGTGCCGATCACCCATACTGAGCGAGGGAGAGAGGGGTGGAGGTAAGGATGAAGGTGGAGGAGTCAGGGGCACCAGGCTCTTAAGGGGATGTGGAGACACGGGTGGGAGAGGAAAGAGTTGGCAAGCCACCCGCAAGGCCCCCAGATTTGCCATCTAGGAGGTGTGAGCGACTACCAAAACCTGCTTGCTTCCCCAGAGAAAAGTCCGGCTCGTTCTCATTCTCCGAGCTGCAGTCGCTGAGGTCTGTGATCTCCAGCTCAGAGTCAGACTCTGGATCCTGCTTTACACCCTTCCTCCGCTCAGAAGGGCTCTGACGACCTCCTCCTCCACCTCCCACTCCAACACCGCCCAAACCCAGGCCTAGCCCCAAGCCCAGGCCAAGACCCCCACCTGCTCCTGGAACACTGGGGTTGGTCTCTCCTCTTTCCCGGTCGCCCATACCTGTACCCCCATTCCCCAGCTCAGTCCGGCCAACTGGCAAGCTGCCTGGGTACGGTGGGATGCAGAGTCTTTGGGGCTGACCACCTGCTGAGCCATTAGTTCCCCCAGTCTGCACACGTTCTGCCCCAGCTGTGTCTCCAGGGGGTAAGAGTGAAGAGAAGGGGTGTGGTAGCTGAGACAGGCTGGACTGCAATGGGTTGGGATAGAAGTGCGAGGAGTAAAGGGAGCCTGGAGGCAATTTAGGACAGTTGTTCAGAGAAAAACCCCCTGGAAGGTAAGGGTTGAAGCCCCAGGGGTAGTCGAACGAGGGGGTTCGTGGATAAGGACCCAACAAGGATGGAGGTTTGGAGTAACATGGAGCCCCTGTGGGAAATATTTGACAAACAGAGCGTTAAGTTAACACATGAGATCAGGGTTCCTCTACAGAGATCATGACTGATTAGAGAACAGTGCATGTTGATGCACTATGGTTCCAAAACAAGAATTAAAGAGTGCATTCCAAAAACATTAAAGAATGTCACAGAAATATATTAACTTATTAAAATATACATTCTTCACCATGCTTGTTTTTCACAGAGGAATGAAATAGAAATGATCATAATTAATCAAATGTAAATGAGAAATGAGATGTCTAATTTAGCACCACTAATATTGTAGTTTTCACCTTGTTTCACTCCTCTTTTTCATTCCTCCCTAAGCCACCTCTTACTCTCTTTCCCTGTCTCTCCCTCTCTTTTCATCTTCTCACCCTCTCTCTGTGTTATTTGCTATGCAGGGCTAATTTGACAGTGCTAGAGTATGTGTGTGTGTATGTAGGGCCAGGAGTAGCTGGCAGACACATGAATATTGAATCAGTCAGGCAGACCTCACTTGCTTATGAAAACACAGTAATGGGTGCCCACAGGCCACAAACTGAAGCCTGCACCCTCAATTAGGGCCTTCCTGCTTGGGAAGGGATTAGGACAGGGGGTACACATGGGAAGCAGAAAGGGGTAAGAAGAAGAGGAGGGCAAAACAGAACCTCAGGACAAATAAAGTTGGAGGGGGCATCTTTTGGGGTGGGGAGTCACATAGACATTCGAACGTGCCCTCATGCATTCTGATACACTAATATTTCAATGTACTTTCAGAGCGCCCAAAAACAAACAAAGGAATGAGTGTATACGGTACACACACGTGCATACAGCTTCGTAAACACTCACGAAAGGCGAGTTTTTATGCATGAAAATGAAAAGTCTTTCTTATTAAATTTAATTGCCACATACTTTTTCCCTAATTCTCTTCAGTTTTATTTATTAAGATTGTCCTTCTGTCTTATATGCAGTATATGTATATATAAGTATAATTATATGTTAAATATGTCTCACCTGAGCCGAGGAAAGGAAAAGTGTCCAGTCTCAGCTTGTCCCCATCAGGCCCTGGGGCCCCTGCACCACGCTCAAACAGAGAGGGCCCTCGACCTGATTCAGGCAAACGTGGGAATAAAGACTGAAGAGCCTTGGATAGATGAGAGGAGGAATGCAGAGAGATGACAGAATGTAGTGATCAGTAAGTAAAGAAGTGAAATGGGAAAGAAAAAGAGAGATTTGGCTATTAAATAAATTACATTTATAAATGTACGGTTGGGCAATGCATAAACAGCATTTAAAATGATAAACTAGTTTACTGAAAAAATAATGCCACTATTAAAATCTAATTTCCATAGCAAATACAATTTGCATAATCATAATGATTAGTTGTAATTTACATTTCATTTATTTTTATTTACTATCATTAGGATAATTAGTTTAAGTATTAGTTTAAGATATTAGATAGATATGGGATCTAGCTGGACCGAAGCAACCAAGAATTCACGGAAGATGTAAATAAACCATCATGAATTATTATAAATGATAAAAAGATGAAACTGTCAAATATGTCCTTAGAAACATTGATAAAACAATATTACTCTTAAGAATTCACGTGGGCCACAAAGACAGTTTGGGAGCAAATTAGGGGGGTAGTTGGTGATTAAATCTCAATAAAGGAAACCTGGAAGTCATCGCAAGGGTCTTGAAGAATCTTGAGCGACATGAAGGTGATCAATAATTTCTGTCACTCTTTTCTTTGCAGTGAGAAAGACAAGACTGTACTTCCAAGCTACATAATCTCAATTGCTTAACATAGCTGCATTAATTACACAAAAGTGATCTCACAGCCCCACCTTCCCTTTCATTTCCAACATTTCTTTCATTTTCAATCAATGCCGTCCATACACCAACCAAGAGACAGCTGAGAAAAGGGATAATGTTGTCTTTTATTTTAAGGCCCCTTAACGCCCTCTGTGACATTCTCTTTACTTTCTTCTTCACCTCTGTCTTTCTCTTGATTTATATCTGTCTCCTTCAGTCTCCTCTAGTGAAGATGTGCAGCTGATAACTTTCTCAAAGAATAACCAGTGCAGATGTGTTTGCTGCTTGTATTGGAACTGAAATCAGTTCACATTACATTTTCTGAATCGCAAGGGAACAGATTAGCTTAGTTTTGTTGACTCACTTTTAAAGTAAATTTACAACAACCTTTTTTTTACCCACAGAACAATTTGGGCTAAAATAATTATACATTTCTCTGTCAATATCTAATACATCATATTGAACTGAGGATTCATTTAGGCCTTGCCCCTTGTTTAGGCTTTGACTAAACTTATTGATAAAATAAGTGACTTTGTATTCAAGTAGAACATACATTTATGCTTTGCCCCTTGGTATTCAAAGAACACTGTTTTAGTAAAGTTTTAAGATTGATTGAAGGCAAATAATGGCTGAACAATAACAGAGCAATTACAGACAGTAAAATAAAGTATTGAGAACTAAATAAAATATATACAGTTCATCCTGGCTTACATAGAAGGATGCCTACATACTGATTGACTTAGCTCAATCAATACCTCGATCCCTCACATCAAAGATAATACAGAGAGCTTTATACAGTATGGATTAAAAATAACATCAATCATTAAACACTGGCAATACAGCAGATGTATCACAGAGCATGTTTATATCTGTAATAATTCTTCTGTTTTACCAGGCATATATAACTGCTTGTTTTTCTATTTATTTGATGCTTTTACAGACAAACTGTGCCCACTCCAAGCAATGCATCTTTTCCTGTCTTACCTCAGGGGTGACAGGGCTGCAGTCTGGTGTGGCAGCCCCTCCGTTAAAGTGGTTCTGGGCCAGCAGGAAGGGGGAACTGGCCATGTCCAACAATGGATAATTCACCAAAACCACCTTGCTGAAGTTAAACTTGTAGGTGAAGCGCTTGCCTTTAGTTTTGTGCAGAATGCGCTTATTGTAGTAATACCTGCAGTGTAGAAAATGACAAAGGAATGATAAAATAAACAGGAGGATGAAGAGAAGAGAGAGGAGAAATTAATGAGTCAAAAATAAGTTGCAAATGTTTATCCCACAAATCTTTAACGTTATCTATGTTTAAAATCTTTCAACAAGAAAACATGATCACATCCTAACGGAATGTTAGAGATGTTTTAAAATCCTTGTTGGATCACCAATTATTATTATTAAAGGGGGTAAAAGCTGCCTGCTCCTCCACTGAAACATTTTCCGGGGTCATGGCCCTCATTCAGGAATGCCGGCCCTGTCAGCTTACTGTTCCACGCGGTGATGAGCAAACCAGACCGCTTAGATTACCCTCAACATCACACAACTTCAGGCCACTCACGGCGTGAACCCGGTTGGAATTAAAAGATAGATCATCTTTCCAGTCCTTTCCACTGACCATCACACGTTTGCACTCATCACAAGGATCAGAGCTTTGAGGATGCTCACCTGCGCATGAGAGCGAGGCTCTTTAATCTCAGCACACTTTATGCTTGACTTCACCTTATGCGGTCTAGCAGGCTACACAAGTACCCATGATGCAATCTGCCGGCACAATCATTTGTACGCTTTTAAATTGTGCCCCTTAATTGAGCAATTAAGCAAGGCTAATCAACGAGGCTAATTATGGCCTGTGCCTATTCATAACAATTAGTGGCCAGCGACAGCATGTATTAAAGAGAGGGGGTGGGGGACAACTACGATACGAGAGAAACGATGAGAAAAGCAACAGCGTAAAAGTTATGTGCGCAAATAAGAAAAGCAGGGGCAAAAGTTCATGCCTTAAAAATTTCATGTTATGCAGTTTAAAAAAGAGATTTGATATACGTTTGTTGAGGTAGGAATCAATTTTGTGCTTAATTTTAAAATTACTATTGACAAGTATTCTTTATATAAACCTTCTGCAAGAGAACACCCAGAATCCATTTAGATGCTCAAAGATTCCACAAATTGGACTGTATTGATGTTCTTTGGAAGGAAAGCAGCATTTTAAATATCCACATACTATCTGGTGTGAAGGGTCCGTGGCATTTGCTGGGTATTACACAGGTTATTATGTGGGGGATAAAATAAATTATGTTTTTCCTGTTAGATGCAGGACTAGATAAACCCACACACACAAAAGTAGCTGCCAAGCGTACTGTGTGCTCAGCTAAGCCCATTAACTAGAATCTACATATTGTATGACTTCAGAGAACAATAAAAGGCAACAATTAAACATTCACACAGAAAACAGCCCTTCTTGCATCTGATTATGAATATGAATCACACACACATATGCATGTACTGTACCTCAGTGCTCGGCTGAGTTTGTCGTAGTTCATGTGGGGTTTACACTTCCGAATGCCCCACAGCCTTGCCACCTCGTCTGGGTCTTTGATCACGAATTCACCATAGTCTCCCTGCCAGGCAATCACCCCCTGGTATTCCTCTTTCTGCAGCAGCTCCAGGATGAAGTGCCACAGCTGGATCTGCCTGGAGCCTGGGCTTGACTCCGGCTTATAGGCCCAGTCTGGGAAGGCGATGCCTGAGGAAAGAGATGCAAGTAAGTGAAAGGATTTGGATAAGGCCTGTTGGTTTTGCTACTTGCTAAGAGCATTCCTGTCTAAATAACTGATGAAGCTATAACTAGCAAAACATTTTCACCCTGGAGAAGAGTAAGACAGGTATTACAGGTACAAAGATGGTATGTGAGAGAGAATTTAAATGTGGGTTCATATGCACCTGTAAAGGTATCATCAGGAGTATTTTTTAAAATGTTTAACACACAAAAATTGTTTGTACCTTTTTATAATCTAAAGAACTTTCTTCCACCACAAAGAACCTTTTGTGAAACAGAAAGTTCATATGAATTATAAAGGTTCATGGAACCAAAGCCAAAAAGGTTTTTTCTATGGCATGAAACACCTTTTTGTAACATCTAGATCCACTATCTGTCATATAGAATCATAAATGTAACATTGGGCAAAATTATTCTCTCATTGCATCACAAACTTGTCTCAGCTCATCCAGAGTCTCACCTGGTGTCCAGAGGGTTGGGACAGGTGGCGTAAGAAGCAGGTCACTAACACAGTTACAGTCCATATCTCCGCTACACCTGCAACACATGAGAACCATTTGTTGTCAGAGCACATAACATAAACACAGTAGGGCTAAAGGCTAGAGCATAATAGTTTGGCTCAACAAATTTGTGTCATGTGCTCGTGGACCCACAACACACCAGTGTGTCAGAACACGCTGTTCTAAACCAATGAGGGCATGTCATTCCAGTGGCCTCTGAAATCAATCAATGCCTTTTTTATTTGAAGGTTTTCTTTAAATATGATTGCCGAAGGCCGGCCCTTCAGCCATGCAGAAGATCACTGAGCATTTTTTCACAAAGAGCAACGATAAAAAGAGCCTGTCTGGAGCAGAGCATCCATACATCAGTCCGTACGGCTTGTCATAGGTATTAAAACATGTGAAAACAAAAGTTAAAAATAATGGTGTTATCGTTATTTTCCAATTATGTTTTGCAACAAGTTACATTTCTAAAACAGTCAACTACATAAGCCAAAAAAATTTCCTAATCTTACGTACTAAAACCGAAAGGCATTTTTAATGTGAAATATTCCCGCAATAAAGAGAAATAAATAGGCCACTGTGTTGGTTGGTTGTTCCAGATGTTATGTTCATACAAATAACTTCAAAGCAGGATATCAAAAATCATTGAAGATTGCATCTGCTATCAGAACAACTGGGAGCCTCAATAAAAATCTGTCTCTCCATGCAGCAATTCAGTATACATGGCTAGAGAAATTCAATCTCTCTTCAGCCATCACAATTTCATAAAGGTTGTTTTACAAAGCTTGGGTGGAAGAAAAAGCAGCCGGTACAAGAGTATCTTTAATGCTGGCCTCTCTCTCCCCTCTCCTCTCTCACTCTATTTAATTATGCTCTGTGAATTTTGGATCTTCCCTCCAGCATTGAAATGGAACGTGAATTATTGAGGTGTGTTTGTATAAATTATTATTGCTAACTCCAGGCACTTCTCTCTCACACACACACACATGCACACACACACAGCCCCTTTGTTACTTCTACTCTTTGGACTGTCCACTTCATCCCCCCCAACCTCCCCCCTCATGTTTTGCACCAACTACATCCTATCTTCTTCTTTCTTTTAACATTCATCTTCTGTTATTTCTTCACTAAAGTATCTTTCCTAATCAAAAAGGCCAGTGAATATCAGCTCAGTTCAGATAATTCAGGCCATTGTAAATAATTCAGAAATGTGGTCCAGTAGCTTAAGTAGCAGAGCGTAGTGCTAGCACAGCCAAAGTTTGATTCCCAAAGAAGGTGCATATGTGTAGCTTACATGCAATATAACGTGCTTTGGATAAAAGCATCTGTGTAATTGTAACCTTGCTGCTCCTTTTGTCCATTTTAGATTACATATTAGTTTACTGAGGGCGTAAAAACAGATTTATCCTTTGTGGTTATCTTTACAAAATGTATTCTTCTGAGACATTGCTTTACTTTTGGTACTTTACAAGGCTATCCGCTTTATACACTGTATAGTATATACCATATATATGAACAAATGCAGTTGCTCTAATGCGCATTTCACCTGTAAGTGAAAGATCAGTAAGAATTTATTTAGCTATAATCTTCCACCTTTTGTGAAATCTATACCCACCTATTAGCGAGTATATACATTCAAAGGAAACCTGACCTTCCTACCTGCCCGTGCACCCAACATCACTCTCTCTCACTCTCTCTCTCTCTTTCCTGTATGTTTTGCTCCTGCTCAGTAATTTTCCGTTTGATTTCGGAGGTAATGCATTTTTTACAAATCAAAGAGGAAGCCAGGACGCCCCCCTCCTCCTTCTCTCGATCTTCTTCTTTCACCCTGCTCTTCCCCTCCAGGCCAGTGAGGAGATAAAGGAGCCCCCATCATTTCCTTGTTAGTTTTGATTTGGGCAGCACAGGGCTTTCAAGTTCTCCCCATCACCCCCAGAAACATTATAACTAGCAGCCATGGGAATACATCTTCTCACAATCTCCTAGATATGAAGACACTGATTCAGGGTGTGCGAAACCACCACACACTCACACACACAACACTAAACTCACACATACACATGGACAGGGCAACACAAAGTAACACAGTCGCCCGAGACAACATACTCAAGAACTTTTCTGTGACAGGTACATATCATCACATCATGATAATAAACTATAGACAAACTGTACATATGTACTTGTCTAAACCCAAAACAAAATAAACAAAGTACAAATATTAAAAAAAAGGAAATCTTATGTATGTTCATAGAGTAGAACAGCAAACTAATTCATTTATTAGTCTAAGTGAAATGTTTATGGAATTCATGGTTTAATATTAAGTAAGGCTTAATTTAATCATTTTAATAACTTAATAAATGTATATGTTTTGATGTCTTTCTTCAACAGTGATTCAAAGAGAAAAAAAATCAAATTTTTAAAAAGAGAGAATTTTGAAAGAATTTTTCAAAATCAAGATTTAAAAAGATTTCCTATAATCTTGTCATGAAAAAATTAATACAAGTTAAGTATAAAACTGTGTTTTTGCAGACATTACTGTATTTAAACACAAGCATTGATTGTGTATTCATTATAGAGCAGGAAAGGCCTGGAGATTTAACACGTTTACGCCTGTGATTAATTACATTTAGAGAAACGCTGTTGATTGTACTTTAATGTTATGAAAAAAGAGGGCCGCTGGAAACAGGATCACATTTAGACCACAAAATAAAATAAAGGTGAGGTACCTCAGAAGTTGACTAAAGGGTCAGGAGAAGGGGGGAACGAGAGAAAAATTGGGTAACAGCTGGCAGACGTTGTTTCTAGCTGTGAAAACACTGTAGATGGACAGCAAGGTTCACTGTGTGAGAAGCAGAGACAGTGAGGGAATGTGGTGAGGCTCGTCCTTCTCAATCTTCTCTCCTAGGACATGAAACAAACCCTCCATTTGTGTCATCATTCTGGTACAGGCTGCCATTTAAAAGGGACTTACTGAGAACTGTCTCTCTCTTTCTCCCTCACTGTTCCTTCCTCTTTCCTTCTTTTACTTTCTCTCAATCTCTTGATTTCTCTTGACTCTACCCTGACAGTCTGCACAGCCTCAGGGTCAAAGAACAGAGGAACTGGCTTGTGTTTGTTATAAGAAGGAGTGAGAGCAGAGGAAGACAGGGTAAGAGGGGAGATGGTCAAGATGGAGAACTCAGGACTCGTCTTACAAACTGAGAACACTGAAGAAAATTGAAAAAATAACAGCCTCTATGTAAACTATGTGGCAGACTTGTAATAAAAAAGAAGAAATACAACATTTGTGATTCCTCTAGCTCAGTTGGTAGCCCATTGCGTTAGCAAGGCAAAGGTTGTGAGTTAGTTTCCCTGTGAGTTCGATTCCCAGGGGAGCACACATACTGACAAAAATGTATAACTTGAAAGTACTGTAAGTTGCTTTGGATAAAAGTGTCTGCCAAATGCATAAATGTAAATGTTATATTTGCAGGTGAATAACCAAATTATATATATATATATATATATATATATATATATATATATAATTTATAAACATCCAAAGTGGGTGGAAATTTAAGCAAATTATTTAGCACTTCTCTACACTATTTTCTCTATGTTGATTACACAGGTGGTTTCTTAAAATGTAAGTTTACCTGTATTCATTATAGCTTGGTCTGAGTAATAAAAGTGCTGGACCACTGACATCCACACTTGAGTATTCTGTCAGCAATATATCATCATTTCAAACCAGCAGACGCTAGCAAGGTTTAGACACGATACCCAATAATTGAGATAATAAGGTAGAAGTCATGGAAGCAGAGTTTCCAGGAGGACAAGCTTTTGGAACTGAACAGAGAGAGAATACGAAAGCTGGGGAAACTTGGTTAAAAGGCTGAACATAACTTGTTCAACTTTAAGCGGGGTGATAGAAGCGGGCATGCGATACGGTATCAGTTTCTTATAGAACATCGGACTTAAGATACACTGAAAAGAGCGGAAAAAAGACGAAGAAAAAGTATCAATCGATAGGGTTAAATTATTCATCGTCATTAATTATCGATCGCTCTCCGTTGCCGGCTCGTCCGCCTCGCGCCAGAGTTGAAAGGAGGGAAAGCGCGCTTTATTAAAACCGGCTCGAGCCTCATTGTTTCATGTCCCGCGGCAAAGAAAAAGCTTGAGCTTGGTTCTGCCCGCGCTAGTGAAAAATATACACACACATCGCCCCCCTTAAAGCCCTTTTTCTCTCCTCACTCGTTCTCCCTCCCTCCCGACGCGCGGGAGAGCTTTGGGGAGCCTCGTACGGTGTTCACGGGGCGGCTGTGTCTCGCGTGGATCGATGTAGGATCAATGGCTCTCGCTGACTAATAGCCAGAGAGCGCCTTTGATCTCGCGGCTGAGAGATCAAAACCTGAGCGCGAGTGAAGAGAGAAGAGAAAAAGGAAAACGCGCGGGAGAGCGCGCGGACCTTAAACTTTACACAAACACTTGCGCTTCTCGGTCTTCGCTAAATCTGCGGTCGTCCTGCAAGGTGACAAATCACAACATATTTTTGATTTTACAATAATTCGTTAAACACATTCTTTGTCTGTTTCCAACATAATTGTTTCCTTTTTAACGATTGTTACTTTTAAATGGGTATGAACGCTGGATTACTAACTAAAATGTTGATCGAAAAGCAGTGCATTATTTTAGCATATAAACCCAGTATATTACCACAAGATTATGTACATATGTCAAAATTGTTGCATAACTCTACACTTCGTTTCTCCTCAGTATAGGGTGTTCAAGTGAGTTTTCCTTCCTGTATCAGCATCATAACCAATTACAACATGATTTCTTTTGTTGATTGTATGTTATTCTATATTGATAAATGTAGTCCAAATGTCCGCACCACACTCCTCATTATTATTTTATTAATTAAGATATTTATCTAGCTATAGATATGTTCCTGTAGCTCAGTTGGTACAGCATTATGTTAGGAGCGCAAAGGGTTGTGGGTTCAAGTCCCAGGGGTACGGTAAGTCGCTTTGGATAAAAGCGTCTGTCAAATATGTAAATGTAAAATATTTGCGTCCTTAAACTAATGTTTAAATTAAACATAATTGACCTTTTTAAGCAATTTTTGCCTGATGTTAAGGGCGGAGAAAAAAGACAAAAATTATAGGTATTTGAAAAAAGAGACCGAATGAGAGTGAGAGAGAAAAGTGAGAGAACTGAAAGGTGTAGTGAAAAGGGGAGCGCTCAAGGTCTTGTGATCACAGCAATTTAAATGTGAATTTCAACACCGGATGAGTTCCTCATCAAAACATTCTAAAAGAAAAATCACCCAATTCGGGTGCATGAATAAATACTACTGTTGGCTAAATGTGGAATTTATGTGGGCTACTGTTCTACAGAACAGAAGAAACAGCCGTCTTTCTTAAAAGCCATTGCTCCTCATTTCTATCTACTTTCTATCCCCCTCTCTCTTTGTCCCTCCTTCCTCTGGGCAGCGAGTTACTCTCTCTATCGCTCTCACTTCCCGAATTAACCACTCAAGAAGTCACCACCGACTCAGTCAATATCTCATACATAAACCCTGCTATAATCGCTCCACATGCCTGTCTGTCTGCCCCCTTGTCCCTCGTTACCCCTTTATTCTTCCTCTCACACATTTCCTCTGTCGTCTCACGCTCCCGCTTTCTTTCCTTTTGCTTCCTAACTGCATATGTTTTTCATCCGTAGACATTCGTTGTTCAAAACAACTGTATTTAAGCTTATCTTTGTGTTGCTTTGCAAATGTATGTGATACGTAGCGTTCTAGAGTCAGTCGAGAGAGGGGCTTTCTGTCTTGCGGTTTCTCTGAACTGTGGCATCTGTGATGCACTTGACACTCTCGCCTGCATTCTGTATTCTCTACACTAGGAGGTGTGTTGCACAGTTCTGACTTTTTCTATTAGCGTTTAGGTTTCAGTATTTTAATACATTTCGTACTGGTGCTTGATTGTTCCCCCGGTGTGTTCCCACAAATCTTTGAAAGGTAATAATGAACTCTGAAATGGAGGCTTTACAAAGACAGCATGCTTTGTCGACATGAATAACTAAAATTGTGCTGACGGAGAAAAGTCAATGAATATTTCACTATCTCCCACTTAAGTATGCAATACAAAGCTATTTTGAGCTTGAAGTGTCATTTGTGCCAAAGGAAATACATATCCAAACTGGACTCCCCCTCCCCCCCGGTCTCTTGCTGATCATCTCACATATTCAGAAATACGAACACATACACACACACACGCTCACACACAAGACACAGAGAATCTGAAGATTACACACGAACGGGCCCCTGCGCATATTCCCTGTTCTCCAGCCTCTCTTTCCCTCTGTCTCTGTTTCAAACTCTTTGATTCGATGGAGCGGTTTGATCTGTGCTAGAGCGAGTTTTGTAAACACATTTTTGCGATCATATAGCCATGGGCAAAGGGAGAGTAAAGCGCGTATAAATGAGGGAGAGAGAGGGGCTATGGCTAAGGGTAAAGAGAGAGAGCGACGTTTAATGAGAGGCTCAAGTGAAAAGGCACACGGGCGGATTCAAACTAACGTAGGAATGAGAGAAATGTGGAGAAATGAGGCTTCCCCATTAGATAGGTTGATGAAATATAATGTAATAGTGGATGGCTGGCTCGCCTTTTAAACAAACAACTGTGAAAAGTGAAAAGTGGTGCGTAGTATCTAAATCGACATTTCCCCGTGGAGAAAAAGAACAATTTTGTAAGAGAGACATAGCAATCACAAGCAAGGACAGACACAAACACATTACGGTGGGAGCAAATAAAGAGAAAACCGTGGTGAAAAACGAATTCGGTGCGAGCTAAACTAATAAATGTGCGCAGTCCTATTCTTTTCTCAGTTTCTTTTCTGCACATCGGCGACGCGAGCTGCTAATTCGTTTAACTTCGATTGGTAGCGCAATAATAGCGCTAACCCGTCGCCTCCGTCTCCCGTATTGCAGACTTCAGATCAGATCTCATTGGGATGAGAAGGAACTACGACCCCATGTCACAGAAGATGGCTATACTATATACAAAATCAAACAACATAATTTGCGTAAATAATCATAAACATCCAAACACTGAATCACTTTCAGGAGTTTTGGAACAGAAAATTACGTCTCAAAATGTGCGAGCAGAGCATCAATCATGTTGAATGAACGTTTTGCTAAAATGAATGAGTTCTTTACATTAGATGCCATTATATATTTCCACTGGCCCTTCCTTCCTCTCTCTCCCTCCCTATATATATTGGTTTAGACGATAGGTGCTTGTCGCCTTTATGACCCGTCTTTTTATTTTATCAAGTTATTCATTAAACCGCATGGAAAAGCTATGTACCGTTTATTTACACTTACAAATATTCCAATTGAATTTGCCCGACTCCCTTGAGCATTTACAGATACCAAGAAAATAAAAGCTCCTTTTTTCTGGCCTTGTTTAGCCTGCGCTTTCTCTGCTTTTTAAAAAACGAATAGCTTTGAGCTGCGAGTGCGCCTCTGTTCTGCAGAGGTGGTGTGTGTGTGCGCGCGCGCTTACTTTCTTCCTGTTCTGTCTACTTCTGTCTAGGGAATTGTTTTCAACATTCACAAACACATCGCAAATACCCGCCGGCTTCACTGTATCGATTTCTAATTAGACGGCAGGATAATCGTTGGAGAGAGAGATGAAAAAGGGAAGAGGGATGGCAAGAATAAATAAATAAACAAATAGGCCCGTGATTAACTGAATTAATAAGAGAAACACAAAAGAAATAAAGCAACTGAAAATAATAGCTTTCAATTGACGATTGTTTTTTTACGTTGTAACAGTCTATGTGTAATTAAAATAATTTAGCATAATGGTTCTTATGTATGTGCATATTTTCGCTGTCTGGTCCAAAGGCACCGAACTAAAGCTTAAACGTAAACCAATTTGTCCAAGAATTTCTAGCCTCACTACGGAAACAGTTCGAAATGCTGGATTGTAAAAACTGACGCATCATAAGAAGCGCTGAAATGTATTAAATATTTCTATCATTGATTTGAGAAATAAGGACGACTTTGGTAAGACAAAGTTTTACAAACTGATAAACACATATAGGTTAATTAAAGCAGCCCAAGACACACGCATTTAATGTAATCATTTTAAAGGGCTCTGTTTCGTTGGACGCACACAGAACAGAATCAATTGTCATCAGGGGTCGCGTGTCATTCTGTGAAATTAATATAATTGTTAACAACATCTCCTTATTGCTATTCTCTCATGAAAATTAACCATAGCTTAACTGCAGCAAACATAGTTTTATCACGTATTTGTAGTAAAACTGTGTAAAAAAACGTAGCGGGAATCAGCGTGACAAAACCATGGTTACCACACTTTTGCTGTAGTAAAACTATGGTTATTTTTCGTATGTTATGCTATGCTTGGCCTAATACATGATGGTCTTTAAGTTAAATTGATCTAAAATCGTTTTAAAGGCGTTTTTGTTCTTAATAAAGTGGATAACGGTATTGTTAAATGCATTACTTTTACATCTGAAGTGTCCCTTTATATCAGGTTACCTCCAAAAAAGATCCAGTTAAGTTGCACGTGACAGGAAAGTTTCGAACTTTTTACAAGTAGGTAAGTTTTTACGTGCTAGTTAACGTACTTCTGGAACATATAAAGGAGACACAAGTACACTATATATAAATATGTATCAAGTAATGTACGTACAGTGACATTCTACTTAGTTCAACGCAGCCATAGTAGGCTATGCATGTTTAAAAAAACCTCGACTTTCGTAGGTTATAGCCAGTAGGCCAAAAAATAAACTATCAGGCAGTTCACAGCAGGGTCACGTTTATAATATAATTGCATTACTGTTGTCATTACTCTGTTCTTGAAGCATTGATTCTGCATAAAGGGCTGCATCTAATCTGCATATCGATCTACAAGAATTTCAACGTAAAATGTCCTTTACACGCTTCAATTT
This sequence comes from Botia almorhae, assembly GCA_036877575.1. Classification (NCBI taxonomy): domain Eukaryota; kingdom Metazoa; phylum Chordata; class Actinopteri; order Cypriniformes; family Botiidae; genus Botia; species Botia almorhae. The sequence goes on from JAZGTJ010000463.1 coordinate 89,457, forward strand.
TTCGGTAACGTCATTGCGAACGTCGCGTTACACAACTCCGCGGACTCTTCTCTCTCCTCATCGGCTCCACCTCCACCCCATTCGTCTCTGCCCCTTCTGACAGTGTTCGTCACAGGGGTTAGTCTGGGGGCTCAGGTAGCTTATTTACTTTAATCAAGCTTTCATTATCCGCCGTATGCCTCTGTCTTCTGCGCGCGCACGTTCATGCTACACTTTCTCTTTTTCACTATTCTTTTGCTTTTTCATAGTTTATGCTAAAATTTAATCTCTCTCCTCACTTTTCCTCTTGCTCTTTTTTCGCGCCCTCTGTTCAAGCATATGCTAATAACTCGGCCGAATCCACACCTACTTAACCTGGCTCTCCTTCCGCCCTTCTCCCTCTCTGGCGTTCTCTGTCATTATGATGGTGATGAATGTAGTATTAACTAAAGGGCTAAGCAGTGACTGCTCTGACCCAAACTCAGTGCACACTATAAATCTTTCAGCTGCTTTACAGAGTGCTGCTAAAGCCATATTTTGGTCCCTGTTTCTTGCGTTTTTTAACTATCGCACGTGAGTCTATAGTCTGACAAAAGAACTTTAAATAAGACGGTAAACTTTTTTTGTTGTTGTATTTACAATTTTGAGGAGCTGATGCACGCAGTGAACATATTGATTTCTTCTCTCTCTCCTGTATCAGAGATCCGTTAGGTTTTCATGTTTTCCGCTTGTTTGAAGTTTTCTGCACGTCTCATTACCGACAAGCAGGAATCTCTCAATAAAGTTACAGGCGGGTGTTTCTTGTCACACCTACAAGACTATCACAACATTATTTTTATTGCAAATATTAATATCATTTATAGAGTAAATAAAATATTTTAACAGTATATATATATATATAAGCAATTTCACATAAATTGTATATATATGATATTAGCTAATACTGCTGCTACAAATGTTATCTTAGTAAATCTTAAGTATTATTGTATTAATAACAATAGAAATCATTGTTATTATTTTGCAATACAAATTCATCGCAACTAAGTTAATTTTTTCTCATGATTTTCTTTGCAAGCATATTCCTCATCTTAAATTAATCAGTAAGTCAATCATGATGTAATTCCAAAGCAATCCTCTACCATTTCTTGACGACAAGTTCTATGATACATCAGGTGTGGCAGTGAAGAGTCTTTTGTGACGTGTTCTGGACTATTTGTAATAAAGAAATAATTAAGGAACACTATATTTTGATATTTAAAAGACAAATGGCTTTCCCCACAGAGAGAAATTATAGGAACAAAATAAAAGGATATTTATAAATAGTTCCTCATGTTCAGTCTAAAATCAGCACGGACTGAGTCTAGTAGTGACACAGCAGGGGGCTACAAATCATTCTTAACTTTTTTATCAATTCTCCATCATTTTCAGGGCAATAAACAATTTCACAGAAGCTTAAGCGAACAGGTGATCTGTTTGAAAAATACACATATCCACAAAGTACAAATCCACATGAACTGTCTATGACAACATCATCACTAACTACAATTAACTCTTTAACAAGTGTTCAGAACAAAGGATACGTACCCAACATGATTTATTATTTAGACACCACAGCATTCTATACAATCTACAGTATAATAACGTCACTCCAGTGGATCTAGGTATTTTAGGTTATTTTACATGGTAAGATCTTCTAGTTTGAGATTTTGGTCACTATATACACTGAGGCAAGTTCATTAGCAGCTGTACTAAGGACTAAGGACAGCAATGCTCTTGGCAATTTTAATAGGATTGTAGGGAAAGTCACGGCATGCATTATTACCCTCAGTGTAGTAAATTTACATCTGAAGATGAATAAATACTGAGTAAACAAAGCAAAATAACAACAAATTGTGGGGGAGCATGTAAAACAACAAGTTTTGGTGACAAAATGCGTATGAACTTCACAAAATCTACACATTTAAAAGAAGTATAACTACTATACTACTATATATAAATAAAGCATACCCAAAAAACAACTTTCAGCACTTTTGTTGAGATTACTTAAGCTTATTGGCTTCGAGCTTGTTAAATGAGATTAAAATATTATATGAAATATGATCAAATATAAGACATTTTGTTTCTGAACTGGGCAGCTGTCCACAAGCACATAACTCTTAGTAGCCTACTTTTTTGTCTTCAGTCAAACTCAGGACATTATTTCCACTCTTGTATCCCTCACACCACCCCCCTCCACCAGCCAGCCCACCTCAAATCGAATCTCCACCTCAGCGCCTACTACACCCGCTCTGTCCATGTATAATACGTCACACACACGGCGAGTGTGTGATGACGGATTACCGAATTAGATGAATAATGACACCTGACACTTCTGTTACCTCTCCCTGAGCTGCCACAGCAAGATCCGCCACGCCGGTAAACACAGAGCAGAGATGAGGAAATACAGAGAGAAATGAGCATAGAGGAGGGGGCGGCGGAGATGAATGGATGCAGGGAATGGAGGTGTGTAAGCTCATATACAAAGAGAGATGGAAGGCAAACAAAAGACAGAGAGAAACAGAAACTCAACAAGTCAGGACGACGGATGTAAAATGGCATTTTGGTTTGCAATCTGCTTTGTTTCGGGATAGTTCAGAACACATCTGTTTTCAACACTAATAAAAGCACAATGGTAAAGGCCATTGGCTGGAGTTTGGACCATGGTAGCATCAGCAGGACTTCAGTTTAATGTGGTGTTACTCTGGGGACCTGTAGTGAGTGCAATCCTACCTTAGGCAGCCCTGCTTTTGAAGTTGTTTAGGTATGAATCAAATCTACAAGCTGCAGATGCTAGTATTATTAATAATTAATTGTGTGAGGGAGATAGGGAACGAGGCTAAATGTAAGTAAATATAATCATATAGCGATTCTACATCAATGCACATTTTTTAAAAAAATCCTTAGAATGGTTCGTGTAGCTCAGCTGGTAGAGCATAGCACTCAAGGTCATAAGTTTGATTCCCAGGGAATGCATGAATTATTCAAACTAAACGCAGTGTAAGTTACTTTTATCCACTGCGTCTGTTAAACACATGAAATGTAATGGCATCATGGGCATCATAAGGCCTTTGAGTGGGAAGGCCAAATGTATTAAATCATGCATATACGTTTAACACTACTTTTCCTACCGTAATTATAATGCAAAACACAACTACGTTTCTCCGTGGCCTCTAGAAGTTTAGGGTAATAAGACACCCACATAAACTCAAGTATGTGTGTGAGAGAAAGAGAAAAAGGGAGAGTGAGGAGCCAGGAAGAAATATTGACAAAGCCTAGATATACACATAAGTCATTCAGTGTGGCCTGCCTGACTCTTGTATTTTATAGCTGCGCTCTGTGCTGGCGGAACAAGATGACAGCTGAGTTCCTTCACTGGAAAATATGGTGCCTCTCTTGTTTTCTCCTTCTCCCTCCATCGTTTCTGTTCTCTGTCTATCCCTTTTTATATTACTCTGTCACCTCACAATTTTGTTCTCCCTGCCCCTCCCAACTGTTTTTGCTTTCTTTTTTATGATTGCCCTCTGTTCTTTTGCCATGCATGCTACTTTGTGCTTTTTATCTTCGTTCCTGCTTGGTCATTCATCTCTCCTCCAAAGAGTTTTTTTTGTGCTATGCCATTTCCGCTGTTAATGCTACAGGTTCCCTCTCAATACTTTTTTCTCATTTATCCCTGCCATTCAGTTCAGACATTTAGTCCTATTTTGAATGTTAAAGAGATCACCAAACTGAAGCAGCTTGGACGTTTTGACAGAGAAAACCAGCTGGCACGCAAGAAAGTATGCCAGTATGCCAGCTGAAGTATTGGAACGAAATTAGGGTAAGCAATGTCAATTTTGGGTGAAATATACATTTAATTTTTTAGTCTCAAACCCTTTCATATCATCTAGTTTTATGTTATAAATGAAAGAAAACTCGAAATTGTTAACATTAAAATTAAAATGTAATGTAAAACATGTAAATGTAAAACATCAAAATGTAAATGACAATAAGCCACTATAATAAAGAACTCTCAAGAAGCCTCCCATAAATGTTCTGTTAAACTCCTGGTTCTCTATTTTAGTATTCACACTCATACCTTAAAGCCTTATTTTTTTCGCCTTCGTTTCTTTTGCTTGTTCCTCACCACTTCCCCCGAGCATAGAGCCCCAAGTGTCGGAATCAATTAAGAGTGAGCGCCGTCGCGCCCGTTCCTTCACGGAGGTAAATATTAAACTGCAAGGAACGGCGGGCAGAGAGAGGAAAAGAGGAGGGGAGGGGAGAGCGAGCCCTCCGTTCCTAATCCACCGCATCGATCAGCCGGGGATGAGGGTAATATATTATTTTGACAAGATACGATCCTCCGACGCGCACCGCTATCCCCGTCGATCGATTTCTTTTTCTCTCCTTTTTCTTTTTCTTTTTTCCCTTCAGCAGTAGGGACACTGCGTGTGCGCCTCTATTTTGTTGTTTGTCGCTGTGTGTGCAAGTGCGACTGAGCGAAACAGTGTGAAGCCAACAATAGTTGAGGAAACGCCTGGAGAAAACTTCTCATCCGCAATCTTTGAGCAGCCACAACTTCGGCGTCTCGACAAAACGATGCCAGACATGACGTCTCAATAATGTCTTTATAGCGTTTTCCAAACATACATTTCACGGCGACATTCAGTTTTCCAATCGTTAAACCAAACAACAAAACTGTCTTAAAAAACAGGGAGATAAACGCCATTCACTTTTGCTACAAATAGAAAAGCAATAAATAACAAATAACAAAACTTAAAAATAGAAGAATTCTAATATTTTTGCAAAGATTTCCTTAAGGGAGTTACAGCTGAGTTGGCTGGGCCCTGAAGTGTCTGGCCCCTGTGGACCCTTGTGCTCTTTTGCCTCCCCTCCATATCGCTTTGTAAACTGTGTCTAAATGCTAAATTCCCAGATCAATTTTTTTCATTCAACCTCTCCCCCATCCCTTTGTGCCCAGTGCCCCCTGCCTCCGCCTCTGAAGAGGACTGAAGTTCACTGTCTTTCCGCACACACAGTCTGTGAGTGCTGTGAGCTTGCATGTATGTGAACAAGCACACATAGCTGTTCCTTTATACATACAAGAAGAAGAAATTTCTTTTATCTAGTGCATCAGCTTGTTTGATCATTTTCAAGATCTACCATTACACCTCCACTGAGATCATCATGTACACAAACTATTCTGCCTGCTAGTGCACTCGAACGCCGTGTGCTCTGGTTCTATTCGGTCTAACTCGTTTGCTCGCTCTCTCCCCCTGTATTTTGCCATTTTCTGCCACTTCACTTGCTGTGAGGGATCCAGTAATGCAGTCACTGTCCCTCTGCAGCCCCCTGCTGTGTGTGCAAGTGACTTGGCCTGTAAGAAGAGGAGGGAGGCGTGGGGTCAAGGTGAGCTCTAATACACTATTGATCCACCCCAATTGAAAACCTGATGGAAATTTTACCCCCCCTCTTTCCCATCTGTGTATCTCTGTCTTTCCCTTGTCTTTTTTTTTCCTCTCCCTAGTGAACAACTTCTTCTGTGCTTCCTCTCTTTTTGCAAATGAGATCCTACCCAGAGGCTGTCTTTGCGGCATCTCTCTCATGTTGTCCCAGGACTTCTCCTTGTCCTTCTTTGGCCCCTTTTACATCTTTACACTTTGGAAATCTCTAACAGTTCCTTGTGTTTCTCTGGCTCTTCGTTCTGGCAACAAAAGATTTTCTTTCTTGTGTCTTCTGTTTTTCTTGTTTCTCTCTTCTTCTGCTTTGTCTTTTAGATCTGTTGTGTATTGATTGTGGCACGTGTGAGTGTATATGGATGTGCGTATCTATGGTTTTCAGTCTCTGGATGCACCTGTCTGTGTGTGTAACTGTGTATGGATGTGTGTATGTTCGAACACTGAGTATGTGTATGTACACACACACACACACACACACACACACACACACACACACAAACACACACACACAGCGTGGCAGTATGGTCACTAGTGCAGTGTATTAAATGCCACTGTGGGTTTGGCCTCAGGGCTGTGCAGCGATCCCTCAGCAGGAAGAGCCAGTCGATAGCACTTCATCCTGGTCAACAATGAGAAACACTCCACAAAATCTATGTCAACACATTTGTATTGTATCACATTTTGTGTAAAGTGGAGAACAGAGCAGACTTCATCTGGCACATATGATAAAATATATATATATAAAATACCTTTTCTATCTTTTTATCTTTCTGTTTACAGGGGAACAAACAATACACATAACCCTGTAAACAGGAGGCTTGGAAAACACTGGAGTTTCACTCTGTGCCAGTTTTGTTGTTTACTTGGAAACCTGATTGGCACCAGCCATGCCTTAAAGGGACAGTTCACCCAAAACTGAAAATTCACTCATCACTTACGTACCTCGCACTTATAAGTCCTTACATACTTATATATTGATATAAAACAATATGACTGCCTTCCACAAAATGTATTAAGCAGAACATTTTTACACCAACTGCCATAGTCACCATTTACTTGTATTGTATGGAAAGCAATTCCCATTAAAGTAAATGGTGACTGAAGCTGTCAGTCCCTAATATTTTACCCTTGGTGTTCAATGGAAAAAATATGGATTTAATAACATAAGAGACAACATAAGAGTAAGTGATGACATGAGAGAAATAGATGATACAAGTAAAATTATTTTTCCTTTTTTTGGGGTGAACTACCCTTTAATTATCCTGTTGCCCTAGGATGACTAGCAAATCTATTGAAAAGAAATCAGAACACTCCCATGAGTGTTTCACCACTCTCATTCCTCATTCATGTCTCTTACTTGACCTTTCCTTGCTCGCATCATTGTTATTTACTTCTGAGTGATAAAACTGTCTCAGTGTGTATGCAAGAGCTTCCAGGTGTGATTAATGTTCTCTTGTGTATTTGTCAATTGGTAGCACTATCTGTATCACAATCTTCCCATAGACGCAGAAACATTACACATGTGGTGAAGCCCCGTGTCGACCTGTAGACTGTGATACCCATCTGGAACATCAATAGCCATAATGCACAGTAAGCATGAAGAACATGGCTGTGCTAAACAGAGAAGCTGAAGCAATAATCAAACTTTAGCCTATGTTCATTTCTATTTGTCAGCCTTATTCTCTTATTCTGTATATATCCTCTAATCAGATATCCCCCTCTGTTAACTACTTCATGCACTGGCTTTATGCGCTACATTGCATCAAAGCACCCTTTGAAAGACATTTTGGAAAGACTTCTAAATAGTCACAGATGCATAAAGCTCATTTACTATGTTGCACGGTGCTTCACAGTGGTACAGCGGAACCATTTTGGCTGTATGGTTCCACAAAGAATTAACATCTCTAGAACTTCTCTGTTTCACAAAGAGTTCTTTGTAGTAGAAAAAGGTTCTTCAGACTATGACAATGTAAGAAATAGTTATTTGACTGAATGGTTCTTTGGGGAACCGAAAATAGTTCTTTTATGGCTTTACTGTGTAAAAAATAAACTAAAAAATAAAACATGTTATATTTTGTAATCCATTAAATAACTAAGTTTGATCAATTAAATGCCTGTCATTTTAATGTACATTTTCTAAGCATTTTTCTCTTGTCATTTCTCCCTCTCTGTCTCTCTCTCTCCCTGAGTTTTATCTTAATTGCTTTTAAACCGGATTAATGACTGACCAGGGACATGTCGCTTTAATCTCCGGTCTTGTAAAGCAGCTCTGTTTCTTGGCTGTGCTTTCTCCCTGTCCTGTCCTCATCCATCGTCTCAAACCACTTACTCGTCTCTCTCTTATTCTCTCCCACACTTTCACATAGACCCCATCACTCTCCCTGTTTCTTCATCTGCCCAGCACCTTTAGTGATCAGTCTGACCACTTCTGTTTCTGCGCATTATAACTCAAACCGGTTGTGCTCTTACTCCCTTTAATCTCTCGTATGCTCTTTACTGATATATTCTTACAGTATCTTTCACTTTTATTTTTTATGTGTCTCCCTTTTCATCTCTAGTTCTGTTTGACTTATAAATTCAGTTCCTCATAGTTCACACACACTCAAACCCTTCCAACTCTATGTGTGTGTGTGTGTGTGTGTGTATGCTGTAGTCGTGATGCATGGCCAGTCGTGGAATCTTGTATTAGCACATGTCGATGGGAGACTGTCATTGCCTCCTAAGTGTTTTGGCAATACTAGGGATCTCCTGTCATGCCAGTGCAACTAATCTCAATTGAATTACATTGAGCTGGTATTGAGACGGGGGAGAGAAGCCTGTGTACTTGACTAAGCACCTCTCATAGCCAACAAGTGTTAGTGTGTGTGTGTTTGCCACAGTTCCAAGCCTACAGTCCTTTATATAACAAAATGGTAAATATTATGATAAAAACTGATGTTTAAATATACGTTTCATAGTTTCTTTAACGTCATAAACATTTGTTACGGAAAGCTTCTTTCCTTCTGATCCAAAAGTCTAGTGTGTAACCCCTGAACTCACTTAACCTACAGCCTCTTGTTTATACCTTTTTGCAACTTTCTCTCGAACCCACTAATTCTATATGTCCTGTGGACATTTCTATCTCCTCCACTTGCAGTTGGAGTCAGGTTTAAGCAGTTATCTCAGAGGCCCTCTATTGCCCCTAAACGCTGTGGATGATAAGACTTGCTTGGATTTGTCAAATTGGGCGCCATCGATTAACTGACCTTTCCTTGCTCTCAGGCTCCCAGGCACTCTCCACATTGCCAACAAGCCAGATAGAGAGATAGATGGATATATATTGGTGTTTTATTGTGTACAAGTTTGTAGTTACCAGGTGTTCACAGGGAGGTGCAAGAGATAGGAGGAGAGAGAGAGAAAGTGGGAGAGAGTGAGAGAGACTCCTTTGCCTTTCAAAGTAATGCAAAGCATACATAGGTGATGCATGGATCTGTTTATTATGTGCTCTAAAAAGACATTCATCCTTATTTTGATTTGGAATTTTACACTTATTAAACTTTGTTAACCATCTGAATGTCCTGGTTATCTGAATTAATTGTTCAGAAAAAGAGGACAGTGAAATTTATGACTAGCTTGCGAAGCTAGTTTATACCCCAAAGGCTGCATATTCAGGATAACTATTAGATAAAATGCAGAAAAAAAGTCATATTGGATTTAAATTTACTACAAATATTTTAGCACGTTTGGTACGTTTAGCGCGTTAGCTAGAATGGGTTTTGCATAGTACTGCTATTACTTATTGCTAGTTACATGTTAGAAATGACTTAAAAGTATTTTCTGTAAGGGTGCTTGCATTAAATTACCTGTAATTCCGAACATTAGCAATTCCGTGAGTGTTTTTCGAGTTCTACTTACCGGCACTCCCAAGTGGCCTCGCCTCAGACGGAAACCAAGGGCCGGAGTCGGCACCGTGGCTGCTGGCCGTAGGATGGACCGCGATCTCCGGACTTTAACTGATCCAATTCGGAGAGCAAAAGTTGTGTCGCTCCGTGCAGTGTAATTGATGCGCTGTAATGGGAAAAAACGAAATGATCATGATTTAATATGATAATTTTATAAGATATATAATGAATTCTTTTATAATAATACTCTTTGATTCTAGCATTCGTTTATGTAGATTACTGCAATTACATCCCGAAAAGAGACTGACATGTGTAGCGTATTTACATTATAACATTAATCATTTTAAGTATAGAAAGTGTAAAGAAAGTTTTTTTGTGTGTTAAAAAGTGCTCCTAAACAGAAGGCGTTACATGTATTTTGGACGACAAAGATTTGTGCAGCTTAAGTTAGTTCAGGAAAATAAATTCGATTTCTGTGCATTTTATCCGCCGTATTTTTTAAGGAAAAAACTGTCGATTTTCAGAAGCTTTAAAACGTAACAGATAAATCTCCGATAATGTGAAGACTAAGACTTTCAGAAATGTAAATGAAAAAATAAAATTACTATTATACGTTAAAATTATCATGAAAATGTAGCCTACTATAGTTTTCCTGATGATATATCATATGCAGAAAATTAACAAAGCAATCTTGAGCATTGTTTTAGTCAGCAATAGTAACCGCCTTCAGTCCAAACAAGTCTATAAGATCGAAAGGGACTCATTATAAAGTTTGACATTAAACAAGAATAATATTTTCGGATTAACTTTGCTTTAAAAATGCATGTAGAATCAATAAGGTGTTTACAAAAGCAACATTCAAATTATCATTATTATTATCACTGTTTTGTATATGTATTAATGTAATGTATTATAAACCTTAATGGAGGATCATAGTACAATTTGTTATTTCTAAATTGTAGGCTTACAAAATATATTACTTAAATGTCTGTTTTGTAACGAACCGTTTTGAAAACAATTTAGCTCTGTGAAGTGACACTTCTGTGTATGGCTGAAGCTTGAAAACATTGACAACCATTTTACCATTAAACACAATATAAGAATAAATCACGGTTAGCAAAATACATTTAACAACTCGCTATATATATGTTATATTAAACTATATTATTACACTTACATTTCTATATTAATGACATTATTACTCCTACATATAGTCATTTTCAGCTGCAGTTATTGCAAAGTAACGGGGCAGCTTGACCATGACTCAGAAAAAGCAGAACTCTGTTCTTAACATAACTGGACAGGTGAACAGTGTGGGTCTCAGGAACTAAACAAAGCGGTGTTCGGGGATAGAGGGAGGGGGAGGAACTGAGTGATGTGGAGAGAGGAGATTTCCCCAAATGCCATTTAATGTCGGAAATATTTCCAACAAATATTGACAGAGAGACAGACGCGGGAGGGAGCCGCAGAGGAACGACTCACGCGGGCATGTGATTGAATTAAGGGGTGTTCTGGATTTTGTCCAAATTCTTGGACTGACCTCCTGCGGTTAATTACTTTGATTGAAATCAAATAATATGAAAACACGTAAAGAATGCAGTGAACTCGGAAGATGCAATAAGATAATAAGAGACGAGTTAATAAGAGACAAGACGAGAGACGAGAGTACTGTCTCAAATTTGTAAGGACATTAACAAAAGTATCAAAAACAAAATCGCACAGTCTCAGTCTATTTATTTTCGTTCGTTACATAATTATAAATAACATTAATTATAACATTAACTACTATTAATATTATTGTTATTGTTATTATTAATAACACTAAAATAATAGAACAACTATTAAACAAAATATGTTATAGAAAAAAAACCTGCATCAAGCGGCAGATGTCTTTGAAAGCTATTATTTAAGTATACTTTAATAAATAAATTTTAATAAATATGTGGGCCTAAACAATGTATTTAAAATATTATTTAGGCAGTAAGGATAGCTACAATAGTATATAATGCCTTCTATATAAATCCAAAATATTTCAACAAGTTTAAAAAATTACAAATCTCATTAATTCAAGAATCAATATTCGATTTTTTTATAATTTCTATTAGGTCAAATTCGAAGCCTCTGAATTATTCTCTAAAACAATTTTAAGATCTAGTTTAGTTCTGACACGCTAAAACTTCTGATGATCACCGATGAACTTTTGAAAGAAGCCGAGCCAGGGCTGGAAAGTGCAAAAGAGCAAAAACAAAACACACAAACGAAACAACTTTGCAGTTCTAAAGAACTCTAAGAACGCGATTCTCTTGAAGGTTTTTAGTGAATAATTTAACTCCAAACAACTTTCGTTTGATTTATAAAAAATCCATAAGACAGTACATCTAAAATGATTAAAGTTAAATATCTGTATATTGATTTATAAACACTCATCAAAAACACTCTGTAACGAATAATTGATAAGACACACAACAATAATATGGATACGTAGCAAAAATTTGCAGTGAGAGCCATTTTGATGCAACTTTTTATTTTCGAACAAACTATCCGAATAATAAACCAAATAAAGGCTTAGCCTAGTCTGGAAGTTTTTGGTTTAATGGGAAAATGTTCTTTTAGGCAAAATGCTACAAACTTTTCCTGAAAGATCAGTATGCAGGTGTAAAGTCTTTGCATGATTATAAACTCTTCCAGGCCAAATCTTTTCCCCATACACATATTTTTTATTTTACAGTTGCATAGTATTTTTGTTTTAATTCCAAACTATGCATAAAGTAAACCAATACGAAGCATACTAGGACACTGTAATACTAAATATACAAAATATATGCTGGTCTGTAATTCAGATGATACATTATTATTGCAGCATATTTCCAGAAACATCCCAAATATTCGGAAATATTAAAAATCAGAAATTGCAACTGTGCAACGGAAATAAGATGTTAAAGGACATTTTCCCCTTGTCCTTGCGTCTGACCAGTCACCAACATGACAAGAATGAATGAACGGAGCAGCACAAGTTACACGCACTTGTCAGAGTAAATTGAGCTTGGTCATTTGGCAGATCGAAGGGATACACACACAACCGGCGCTTAGTCCGCATTAAACGTCTCTAGTTGCAGTGAGAGTGACTGTTTAATTGACTGATTGATAGTGTGGCGTGTAGGTGAGGGCTCAACGAACAGCGTTAACAAATAGAGACACTTAACAGCTAATCCGACGTGGCGCGGACCGCACGGCTCTAGAAGCTGCTTTTGAGCGCGCACGGGGACGTCAGCGCTTTTCAAAATTACATATTCAAAGGATTAATCATACTGTAAAATGTCATCAAATGTTACTACTTAGTTTATGAAATGACGTCTCGGGGCTAAACATACTATGAAGAACCAAGAAAAGTGTTCTAACGGAGATTTAAAGAAATAGTGATGGTATTTTAAGAAAACTAAGCGCACCAATATAATATGATCAGCTTCAAAGCGACAAAAAGTATTTTGACCCAAGTTCTGAAAATGTAATATCGTAAAAATAATCTTGTTATCGTAAATAGCATTTATAACAGCATACGGATGACATACCTCAGCCTTTTCTGGTCTTGATTTCCACCCGTCCAAAACAGAAACTATCTTAACCCGTGTGCGCTCTCACTTTCTTGGTGTGTGATCCGGGGGCGCGCGGAGCCGGGAACCGTGGAAGCACCTCTACACTAATAACCGCGACCGAGGGAACTGAATGGGAGGGAGGGAGGGCGCTGAGGAGGTGTGCATCTCTCGGTAAGTAGTTAATTAGTAAATCCCCATTCGCTGTGCCTCGGGTCGGTTTGTTTTCCCCGGTCGACAAGCCGAGAGGAAAGAGAATTTGAAGTAGGATTCGACCCGTTTCCGCTCCTCTGTCTCGTATATAGAGTGCGTGTGCATGTGTGTGTGTTGTCTTCCCTCCCTCCCTCACTCACTCCCTCCCTCCCTCCCTCTCATTCTTTTCGCCAGAAAAGCCCATTTACTCCCGTCCTAACATACTTGCATACACAATTGCCTCTCCTGCATTTCCCTTCCCTTGCCCATTGAGCGCATGGTTAGCTAAAGTACAACATCACATTCAAACAAATATTACATTCAATCAAGTCATCACACTCTTATCACTGTTATTACATGAATGTGATTGGCCTTTTCTTTTCTTTCTTTCTTTCTTTCTTTCTTTCTTTCTTTCTTTCTTTCTTTCTTTCTTTCTTTCTTTCTTTCCTTCCTTACTTCCTTCCTTGTCTGTCTGTCTGTCTGTCTATCTATCTATCTGTCTTCTGCATGCCTAAATTGGACACTGTGTCTGACAGGTGAGGCTCAAGATTTGGTGACTTATACATCTATTCCACCTTAACACGTCACCCTGCATGGGATGAAATACCATCTTAAATTTTCAGAACATGTGCAGAAATTATGAAATTATATATTATGCCAATACTAGTAGGTAAACCTGACCACTGGATGTTTAATGCCAAACTAGAGTTAATCTCACTGGCAATTACTCTGAATCTGAATTTTAAAAAGAGGTAAACATCACTTCGAGTCTTATTCTAGCCATTGACTACACATACCAAACTTAAATGACTTAATTGATCCTTAATCTACTACTTAATAATCCATTAAGTAAACCTGTGGAACTCACTGGTGTGTGGAAACAGGCATATAATGAAACCAGAGACAGAGAGCCTGAGGGTGAGTGCATTAAAAGAATGGAATGAGAAAGATAGACAGAACCAAAAGTTCACAAAAGTTCTGCCAGCCTCATACAAACCAAAGTCTACACAACTACACCCTCAAACACCTCTCTATCGCCCCCTAGTGAATACACTGGCTACAGAAGGTCACAAGTCCACTCCCATGTGGTTCATCTTTAAAAACTCAGATTAAAGAGATATCTGTTAATAAATAAATGCTGATTCCATAGTGATAATGTACATTACATACAGCCTGTAAAAATAATTCTAAAATATTCCAGAAGTATTCCAGACTCAATGAGAGGACGCTATACTACACTATATGCTATATGCTATAAACTAGATGCTATATATACTATAATGTATTACAGGCCCCACTGATGGCATTATGAATGCAAGGTGTGTGGTTTTTTCTAATGTCAGTGACTGAGGTGAAAACCGATGGTGCATCTATTAGGTGGGAGGGGGAAGACTGACCTATCCCATTATCTGTGATTGAGGTTATTCCTATAGGTAGAGCAAGATTTTTAAAGCTCACTTTCCACACTATGGATTTACTGTCCACTACTCTACTGTATGGTTTATTGCTATCTAATGTGGAACCAATTCACAACCAGATTATATTGGCAAAAGATGGTGGTGGTACTTTTTGTATAATCATGCAAAATTTAGGTCCCTTGGGATTTAAAACGACGCAGATATTCAAATAATTAGAGCTGATCTTGATGATTTACGTATTCTTGTGATGTTTCTCATAAATCGCTTTGGAAAAAGAATCTCCTGCTAAATGACTAAATGTACATGTATATTTGTTAAGCAATTAATGATCTTGACTGTACAGGTGATCTTGACTGTTCGCATCTGTACAGGAACACAAAACAGCAAAGGGAAGAGAATGGGAAGGGAGAGGCAAAGAAAGCCAGAGGCCTGTGTACATCTATTCACATCTATAAACACAAATGGATACAGTGAAGAAACAAGGAAGGAGAGAAAACAACTAATAGAAAGAGAGACAGAAATAAAGCACAGGAAGAGATGAATACACACGCTGTAGGAGAACTAGAGAGACAGAAGAGAGGGATCATAAAATGGAGAGAAAAGGGAAGGAAAAGAGAGCAAAAAAGAGCTCCAGTCCCCAGTCTTAATCTGAGCAGGTCTGATCAATAGCCCATTTCCCATTTTTGCCAGAGCTCTTCGATCGCTACACCACCGAATTAACACACCCACTTTAATCTGAGGGGGAGACGGGCCCCATGGGTTGGGGGTGGGGTTGTTGTTAGGTGCTGGGGTTCAGAGTGCTCTGTTTGAGGGTCTGGAGGACTTAGGGGGTGGGGAGGTGGGGGGGGGGCAGGGGTAGCAGCTGTGGAGGCATCCTCAAATGAAATCAAATCTAATTGTTATCACTGTTGGGCCTGGTGTTATTACTACCACTGTTTACAATTATCTCTAACTGCATCGCCTTTTCTAGGCCGCCTCTCGCACCCGCAACAGAGTATGAGGTAAAGTGGACATTTATAAGCAGCTTGAAAAAATTGGTATGGAGGTGATTATAATAATTGTTATCAATGAAAGCTCCAGCGCTGGTAAAATAACAACAGCCAAAACGATTAAATACAAAATAAGCGCAAATAGCTTTTGTTTCTGAAATCACATTTAAATAACATTCTGTATTCAGGCTCTTGTGGTCACTATTGACTTTGAAATGAATCAAAAGTTGAAGGCAGAAGTCCAACAATGTCAGAAAGATGCTGAATAAATCTGGTTAATTAGTTAATCATGCTAATTCAGCCCTGGAACGAATCTTTCCAATGCCCTGAATGGAGAAGTTAGAGCTAGTAATAAAATCTACACCAAAATCACACAGGGATTACAATCAATTTCACACTTCCTAAATGTCAAAGCAACACTCCTTCAAACCTCGCATTCTATGATGTTGTTATAATATAAGGGCCTGAAGCAAGATCCTACATCCCTCATAAACTGTTGCAATTCTTTTTGTGAGCACTCACAACTCAACATAGCTTATCGCTGCAATTCAACAGCCCACCAGAGTCTGTTCTCTTTACTCGTCCCTGTGGCTCTATTTCATATCCAAGTCATTTTCTCATTTGCTAAGGGATTTAATTGAGGGTAATTAGGCATGCTCCTCAAGTGGATACAGCCGTGTGTGGCTAACTTGGGTTAAATTAGCTTCAGTTCAGCAAAGAAATATGGGGTTAAGTGGGAGAAAATTAAGGGAGGTGGGGTGGAGTGTAATGAATCGGTGATGTTAATTTGAATTCTATCATTAAAAAGAAATAGAGTTTTGTATTGGTGAAGTCACAGCAAAACAATGTTAGTAAATGTAACCGGTAATAGTAGACTGGTACAGAATGACAGAGGAGAAACAAAGATTGTGAAATGAGCTACATTTAGGCAATCTGACAAAGCTAGTGTATTAAAATAAACCTGTTAAATCAACATCAGCAAGAGAAGTGATTATGCTTCAAGACGCTATATACAGAATATTGAGGACCTCATTACATTTTCAAATAATTTGTCTAAATGGGCCCGCTATTTTTGGGTTTTTGCTTAATTCCTGTCTTATTGTACATAATATATTAATGACTCTGTGTCAACTTAACTTTACTATAGGTTCAATCTAATATGATGGTCTAACCTCCATATTAAGACATAAGCATATTGGGAACAGTAGAAATCTGCATAGAAGCATATTTTCCTCAATTTGCTTTATTAGCCAAAACATGTCATCTGTTTTGAGATTAGCTGTTTAATGCTGCTTAAATAAGCCTCAGGACCACATCAAAATGTCACAGTTTAACGCCACTGCACAGGTCATACTTACAGCACCCAGCTGAATAAAATCAGTATCTTGTTTTTTGTTAACTCTTACTTAAACCCTCTGGAAACCCATAAATGTCTTTCATAGCCATAAAGAGAATGAGGAATGATGTAGTCAATGACTGTAGTCCAGTGGGCTGTCATCACTACAATGAATGGAGCAGAAGGTCATATTCAAGTAAAGCGTTTATGAGTGTTTTATCCTCACTGGAGCAGTAATGAGCCTGTTATATCCCTCCATAAATTTTGGCTTGTGAACTTAGCAGACACTGTTCGTGTATCTGAGCAGAACTCAAGAGACAAATTAAACTACATTTCCCATCATGCCTAACGGGTTTTGTATGTAACATAGGTAAGTTCACACATTGCATCAACCTCTATCTATACCATTAGCTGTGTTGCCATACAGAAGAACTGATCTACTCTGTAGTTTTGTTTTATTATTGTACAGCAGATTTCACAGGCAACTTTCCATAAAATCTTAGTTCATGGCCTGACTTCCTGTCCCAGTGATCCGGGTAAGAGAGAAAGTTTAAAATTATTAGAGAAAAATTATTATTTTTTTGATACTATAAAAGTTTATGGCAACGTGTATTCTTTCAATAGAAAGAATCAATATCTGCATAATATCTGTTTTCAATATATGCACAAAATACACCCCACAAGACACACAAGTAAATAAAAAAGAATAACAAACTAAAGTGTTCATTTTCAGTGTACTTTGAATAAGGGCTTTAATACATATTGACTACGTCTCCTGTTTATATTAGAATAACTCAAAGGTAAGGTTTGGACAGAGTTGTGATAAGTATGTCTGCAGGGAAACGTTCATTTTGAACCTTAAACGTAGGCGACTCTAACAAACGCAAACTTCTAACTCGAAAACAAAGGACATCGACCTATAAGCAAAACGAATCGTCACCAGCACATTAAAGCAATCGGGGCGCGAGTGCAGGTGTACCGCGCGTCACCTTTCAATTCCCCTTCCTTTCTCACCCTTTCCCATAGCGCCGTTAAGCAGCCTGCAGCTAACACACCACGCTGTGTAATGTCACACGTTTTTCTAATCATTGTCATGAAAAGTAAATGCAGTCTACAACGGGGCAAATTCACAAACACCCAAGGTGGCAGCATCCTGTCATGCGCGCTCATATCTCCCATCACACAGTTCCAAAGAAAGTTAAGTTATATTACCGTATATGAAAATCTTTGTTATAATGCAGTGTTTGGATTCAGATACACAGTATTAAAAGAAGGAGGTTTACTCACCTGCCGCTGCGCATTCACGTCGACTTAACACTTGAGTTTCCGTGGTCCCGTGGATACCAATATCTGCAACCCACAACAGCGACTGAAACCCACAGAAAATCAACTTGTACATGAAGTTGTTTTAGTCTCTCCGATCTATCGTTCACACTAAAACAAAATATTGTGACAGTAATGTTGAAAGTAATGTCACGGCGAGAGACGGCGAAACAAAGCACAAACAAAACCGAACAAGATAAGAAAAAACTAGTTTCCTTGGTAAGGATCGCAAATTCGGTAATAAAGAAAATAACGCCCACCCCATATGTTTCTGTAGTCCCTCGCAAGTCCGACTGCAAAGTGTGCAGGATGTGCTGGTAAGAGTGAGCTCAAACTGAGCTACACATGACGAGTCGAGCGCTAGTGTACGAGGCAAGTGGAGCGCACCGGTGAACAGAGGAGAGAGGGCGAGACAGGGGACATGTCAGTGAGAACCAAGAAGATAGGTCAAAGGGTGATGAAAGAGGTAAAGAGTCTGAGCTATGTTCCCTAAACCAAACCGTAGCCTGTTTGTTTGGAAGAGTTCGCTACCCCGCGCCCGGTCTCGTGCTAAAGGGTCATAAAATTGACCGGCGACTGAGCGCAAAAAGGAGACCGCCTCAGAAAATATATGTAGACGGTGGGCAGATAGCAGATCGATCGGGTTATAATTTTGTCCAAAGTCGGAGAAAATAAAGTTCACAGAGGAATGAAATTTGAAAACATACGGCGAATCCCGTCGCCCTAAATAAGATTCGATCTCTTGGAATAGAGTGTAGATAATATTTGCTTGGACGTTTGATAGAAAATGACGGATTTTTCATTTTGGACAGGTGGGGCTGATGGAGGTTGGGGTGAAGGAGGAATGGGCAGAGGGG
This sequence comes from Botia almorhae, assembly GCA_036877575.1. Lineage (NCBI taxonomy): Eukaryota > Metazoa > Chordata > Actinopteri > Cypriniformes > Botiidae > Botia > Botia almorhae. The sequence goes on from JAZGTJ010000463.1 coordinate 108,496, forward strand.
TGAACTCAAGTCAGAGAACGTGTTTCTTGGATGGAATAGGCTGTAAATACGCTTAAGGGAGAAAACTAAACTTGGTGAAAGACAGTTTATGCCCCGTGTCCCCACTCTCTTTTGTACCACAAATGTCTAAATACCCCCACCCCACATCTCCAGTTCTCTACAAGGGGTGAGGGAGAGTGAGGGAAAAAAGAGAGAAAACAAGAATACCAAATAAATGAGAAATTTTCGTACAGGCACCGCTTCCGTACGTTCCATGCTAGCAATAACAATTAAATATCGACCGCTTTCTTCGGCCGGAGAGAACCTGAGATACTCAGAGACTGCCAAGTACCAAGACCCCGCTCACCCCTCCCTCTGTTTCTCCATCTACCGCACACATACACTCTCTTCTTTTTCTATCCTTCTTTTTCCTCTTTTGAAGGTAATCCGAATCCGTCCTTTCAATCTACCGTTCATGTTTGTTCATACATTCATATTCATCCTACAATCACCCCGAGATGACGCGGATTTGCATTTTTATTTCTCCTCAAAACATTGCTTCAAAACCGTGAAGCCAGTGTAATCTGTTGTAATATCCATATATGAAAAAATATTTAATAATGCCAAGTGTTAACGTCATTAAATCTAAATACTTAATGGGCCTGCCTTTGATGAAGGAGTTCATTCCACATCCAGCACCTGCTCCAGTCCAGAGTTTGGTCACAGACTTAATTGAATAATGGAGGACTGTAATAGGATAGAGTGGACACGCATGATCAATTGAAAGGTTTCCTCTCTCTGTCTGTTAGTATAAGCATCCCAACTTGTATGACTTAAGCGCCGTGACAACATAGTTATGAGACGTGCAATTGTGGGCCAAGTGTCTATTTAGTCTATAAATCAAACTTATTTTAAAGCAGGTCTCTAAAGTGATGAGGAGCAGACTACAGTGAAGCAGATAAGCATTAGTTATCGATAACATCCTCGTTATCTTAAAGCTTAAAGAAATACGATGTGCTCTATAACTGAAAAAATCATATAGGAGCAAACGTATAGCATTGATTGGTTGTTGACGGTGAAATGGTCTTTCTGTGGTAGTTTGTGTGAGCAAGACGGGTGCCCCTAAAACAACTTTTCAGGCGAACAGCGCAACTATCAAAAGTTTCTCAATCAACGTCATCGCCTTTTCACTTTCCTCATATATGTTTTTTTCGCCTCAGAACTTCTTTGGCGAACTCAAACCATTCGATTTCTATTTATTACCCTCCCGCTCAGTCCTCTCGCCCGATCTTACCATTTTCTCACCTGCGAGCTTCAACTCCAGCTATTAAACCCCATTTTTCGCGAGTGGTCTCCAAGTGGCCTTTTTTCTGCATTAGTCTCAGCACTAAGACTATCTTCTTTCCTGTCAAGTTCTCCATCCCACCTCGTTTTCTCATCGTTTGTGTTTAATTAATTTATGCATTAATTATTTACGCCCCGATACCTGCACTATTAACATACCTTTTCAGCCCTAAAGACAGCTCACCCTGTCAGTTGTGGGGCTATTTCCGTGAATGCTGGAAAAACCTTATACGCCCTACATTTTTTCCTTTTACCCCATGCCTCTTTTTCACTCTATTTCTCTCTCTTCCCCTCTTTGCCCCCTACATATTTCCCCACAGCAACCTCTCCTCTGTCTATTTTTCTTTTTGCCCCCCTTCGCCCCATACGCTCTCTCTTTTTCGCAGTGCCTTGCAGTCGCCTCCGTCGGCTAGTCTCTCTCCCCGGCGTTGGAATTATGAAAAATGCGCCCATCGACAGAGCGCCTCAGCTTCGATTAGCCGAGATGGGACATGACAGGCCGCGATCAATACTTATACCGTCCTATAACGTGTCAACTAATGAATCAATCTCGGCTAAATTTTCCATTTTTCAAAAGCCGACGCGAGAGACTGGAATATCCTCTTTTGTAAAGATATTATTATCGATTTCGTCGGCAATTTGACATCGGGGGTAGTTAATTCCACTCTAGAATAAAATTGAAAACACTTGAGATTGAAGTGAGAGAGGTAGAGAGAG